>VZQC01010027.1:240184-277214 GCA_009823505.1 Rhizomys pruinosus
TATATATATAATCTATCTATCTATCTATCATCTATCTATCATCTATCTATCTATCTATCTATCTATCTATCTATCATCTATCTATCTATCATCTGTCTATCTATCATCTATCTATCTATCATCTATCTATCTATCTATCTATTTATCTATCTATCTATCTATCTATCTAACATCTATCCTCTAAGAAGCCTCTAGAGTGGTATGTTTCTCTATGGCTTTTAATAAAGGCCTTTAGTGTTACTCTTCTGTCCCCACACTCCCTCCTTTTCCCTGCCTTTTCATTCCCTGCCCCATTTAACCCTTCCTAGTCTAATGTTGCCTTTCATATTGCTGCAGGTAAATTCATCTTTACTGCTTATGGTCACCATCAGCTGCTGGGATCCTTGGTGATGTACTGGGTTTGCTTTTTGACACATCTTCTGTTCAAAGGCATCAGGTGTATGTGTGTGTGGAGTGAGGGCCTCTCTCCCTGCATGTGTTTCATTGTGACAACACCAGTTAGAAGAGGTAGTTGATGTCTACAATCATTTTGGGGGCTTTATGCATAAATTTCTGGTAGACACAATCTCCAGTTATCCTTCCTGTCTTTGCTTTGAATTCTCTGGGCTTACTGGATGCTTAGATAGCTCAGATATATGTCTGCATTGTTAGATTAATGCAATCTCATAGTTTTTTTCATTGTACTCTGTTTTTTAAGACTCATTTTTACTTTCAATTTATTTTTTAAATTATTTATTTATTTATTTATTTATTTATTTGAATGTACTGTCTGCATGTAGGTTTGTGCACCCATGTCGTGCAGTGTCGTGGAGGTCAGAAGAGGGTGTCGGATTCCCCTGGAACTGGAGTTCTCCTGGAATTGGAGTTACAGACGGTTCTCAGCTGCCATGTGGGTGCTGGGGATCGAACCCGGTTCCTCTGCAAGAGCAGTCAGCTCTCTTAACAGCTAGGCCATCTCTCCAGCCCTTTACTTTCAATTTAAAATTGGAGTCAGATTACTTGAATCTGAGTTGTGGTTCCCTCACTTGCTTTATGATGCTGAGCAATTTACTTAAACTTTCTAAGTCATAATTTTCTTCTGTCATGGTTGTTATGAAACCAATATCACCATTGTATTATTAAGATTAAATGAGTTGATGTCCTTATAACATTTAGAATGGTGATATGCATAGCAATGACAGCAACTAGTTATTAAGTAATAAGACACAAAGGGCAACTGAATAAAAGAAGCGGGGTTGGTGACCTAGTTCCGGTGGTAGAGTGCCTGCCCAGTGTGAAGCGTGCATTCCATCCCAGCACCACATCAAAACCAGGAGGGTCACAAGTCCAAGGTCAACCTTGGCTAAACGAGACTGTGTCGAAAACTAACAACAAGAACAGTTCATGAGAGAAATATGATAAAGTAGATTAAAGCAATTGGTTAAAATACATTACAACAAGCAATGCGATTATCTTTATGTTGAAAAATCACATATTTCCAATGACAACATTCATTGGTCTCCTCCAAAGTTGAAGTCCAGGAAAGACCAGGAAACTAAAGTAATATTGAAAAAGCAAAACCTCTGAAAGATAAATACTATAAATTTCACAATTGCTAAGGTTATTTTGCATAGATGATAGTAATGACTAAATATTTTGTAGGAAAAAAGCTTTACTACTAGAAATTAAAATAGAGCATTTTTTCTTGTAAATTTTCTTATAAATATTCACATGAATATAGCCAATGGTTTTAATAGGCTGAAGAAGGCACCCTAAGCCTGGGACAGTCTTTGGCATTGAAGAGCCACTTTTCCCAGAGGCTTGCTGGGACACCGTTTAGAAGACAGAAAATTCTTATCTTAGAACCAACACTGGAGGAACTATCTTTTTAGACTGTAGTATTTGAGTTTGGAATAATGGAGACACAGTGGATGGTCTCAGGTCCAAGCTGTTCACTGGGGTTTGTCAATGCTTTCACGGAGCTGGGAGTTCTCAGCTGAGTGAACTCTGTCACCCATGCAGCCTCTGTGAGCTTTTCTTCCCTCAGTGGATTTCCTCAGGACCATTTCTACCCTAGCTTCCTTGAGAACCTAAAGGCGACAGCCACCCTTTTCACACATACCCTTCTCTCCCATGTTTCCCAGAATTTCCACCCTTGTTCCTAACTTTTCTCTAGTTACTCCTGGCTAGTTTTAAGAAAGAAAATTGGCAGTCCTTGCTGACAGAGACCCTGGATGATTTTTTATACTAAAATGCTACTGTCAGTAAGTGATCCCTGCAAATATTCCACGAGTCTTCTGTTCTGTATGGTGATTCATTATATCCTTCATGCCAAAGAAAATCTAACTGAAGTCAGACACAAAGCAACCTCAAATCTGTGCTGGGAAAAGAGAAAAGTGTGCAATATGAATTTAGGCACATGTTTATTTTGAGCTTCACTCATACCTTGCTGTTTTGGTTTCCATGTAAAGTAGCTGTTGTACTATATTTAATACACAAAAAGACTGCTTAGCATATACACACTGTTTGTTCTGAAGAATTGCTGCGACATATTAAGCCATGAATCCATTACCTAAGAACTGAAGTATGGTTAGACCTTTGATTTTTTTTCATACTCCACTTAGTAGAAATATTTAGGTATATCGACAAGTATTTTCTAGCATGGAGTTGAGTTATTCCTTTAATATGGTTTAATTATTAACATCTAGTCCTTGTGCATAAAACAAAGCACTTTATTATTCTCATGGCTCTCTTTGAGAATTTGACACTTTGTGGTATCAAATTTTTGGTACCAAAAATTCCTCTGAATTTCCATATGCTCAAATTTTCCAGATAGAGTTTAGCCATCTTTAAAACATGGTTAATGCCAAATTCCTTAAATTTACTATACTTAATCTGTACCTAAAATGTCATTTTTACTAAATTATTTTATTTCTTATACTGATACATATAAATTATAATATTTATAACATTTTAATTTGTTTAGTTGACATATCATTGGTATGAAGTTCACTTATGGAAATTTTACCCCCCCATTGTAAATTGATACATTTTCAGTTATGTATGTATGAAACAGTATGGTTATATTTGCTTATGACATGTAAAATTTACATATATCTGCAGTGTAGAGTATGAGTTTTGATTTTTGTCTGCATTGTAGAATTGCCGAGTCAATGGTTTGATTATATGCATGGTGTGCTGGATAGTTTTAGTGTCAACTTGACGTCCCTGGGTTGAAGGAGATTCAACTGAATCTCCATTGGACTGGCCTGTGACCATGTCTGTGGGGTGTTTTCTTGATTGTTGAGTGATATGGAGGGCCCAGCCCACTCTGGGTGGTGCCACCCTTGGGCATGTTGTTCTGTATTGTATAAGAAAGCAGGCTGAGCATGGGCCAGGGGAGCAAGCCACTAAGCACTGTTACTCCATGGCCTGTGCTCCAACTCCTGCCTCCAGGTTCCTGCCCTGAGTTCTTACCTTGGGCTCCCTCAGCAATGAACTGTGACTCAGGCAATATAAGCCAAATGAACCCTTTCCTCCCCAAGTTGGTATTGGTCAGAGTGTTTTGTCACAGCAACTGAAGGCAAATTAGAACGCATGTTGTTATATACTTGTTTTGGTGGGTCAAAAACACTGAAAAGCCATTTTTTGTCATTTTGAAATCTAGAATACATTGTTATTAACATCAGCGACCATTATATGTAATGCGTTTCTTGGATTATTTCTCCTCACTCACAGTTTCCATTTATTTATTTATTTATTTATTTATTTATTTATTTATTTATTTTGTGTATGAGTGTACTGTCTACATGTAGGTTGGTGCACTCGTGTCATGCAATGCCACGGAGGTCAGAAGAAGGCATCAGATTTCCCTGGAACTGGAGTTAAAGACGGTTTTCCCAGCCACGTGGGTGCTGGGAATTGAACCAGCATCCTCTGCAAGAGCAGTCGGCACTCTTAACCACTAGGCCATTTCTCCAGCTCCACAATTTCCTTTCAATGTCTGTGTAATACTCTATCCACACAGCACTTGGTAAGTATCATGTTACTGTGTTCCATGAGCTCAACTCTGTCAAACTGCACACCCAACACACAGTGTTCTTCTCTGTGCCTGGCTTTTCTTGGTTAACACCCCCCAGGTTCATTCCTGATGGAAGGATTTCCTTCTTTTTGTAATGTGTATCTTGTATAAACAACACATTTTCCCTGTCAATCTATTGATGGACATATAAGCTGGTTGATCAAATTCCTGGTGAATCCCTATCCAGAATCATATATGAAAACATATGAATGAAAAGAGGTAGAAATCATTAGGTATACAGTAAGAGGAAGAATTCCAATTGAACTACAACATGAGAAGTGGGTCTCAATGTATCCTGACAAAGTTGTCACAAATTGAAAACAATAGGCATTTAAAAATGCATGTGTTCAAGGTGGGACTTCTTTGTCATGTCCCATATTCTAGGTTTTGAGTGGTCCCTGGAAGAGAGAGACTGCTGACCAAAGGAGCCTGAGATCCAAGGGCCTTTGAAAAGGTGAGTCAAGTCAACACAGGTCATGCAGGAGAGAGAAACCTTCGTGCTCAGAAACCATCCATGTAGTGAAGGAAAAACCAGACATCTGCCCACAGATACTCAGAGTCTCTTACGAGTATTATTTTTCATTATTTGAGTATAAAGATCCAAGATACTATGTTAGTCTATAAAAGGCTACATTGTATAATCACTTAATTATATAATTTGAGGATATTAAAAGGAGAAAATAAATGTCTGATCAAATGAGATTAAATGAAAGATGTTAAGCTAGAATTCCATGTAAGATAGAGTGGATATACAAACTAACACAGAAGAACCAGAGTGTGTTGTTGTGACTGGGATACATGATCACTTATCTTAAGTGATCCATGGTGATTCTTTAAGTGGTGAGTACTCCATTAAGGTTTTAAATAATTTGCTTTGGTCAAATTTTATTTAAATGAGTATTTTTAAGCATTTAAAATGTGAGGTTTATTGCCCACCAATGGCAGAACTTGGCCTTTACGGATTTTATCCAGAGTAAGATGAATAAGTTGCCACATCTCACAGCTCATGAATGGGATCATAGCAAACTCAGTAGTGACTGTGACTTTGGATAAATGAACACAAGAGGTTCTGAGGATAACAGAAAGACTTGTGTGTTGACAGGAAAGGTCTATAGAAGATTAATCTGCTGTGTTTATAGCCATTTCAAAGTTAGTTCCTATACATTATGATAATAATAACTAAACTTACTACTACTATTAACAATTAATAAGTAATATATATTTAAAAGACAGAATCAATCTAGTTAACATACCCTACAGAATAACCTTAGCTCATTATTTCTGTTAAGTGATCAGTACAGCATTGAGCTGGCACTTACTTAAATGCTTTTGCTTTATAACATTGAATTCCTAAGAAACTGAATCCCAATAGATTTAGAATGAGTTCTTAAATCATAAAAGGACTATCGGGGCTGGAGAGATGGCCTAGCGGTTAAGAGCGCCGACCGCTCTTACAGAGGAACTGGGTTCGATCCCCAGCACCCACATGGCAGCTGAGAACCGTCTGAAGCTCCAATTCCAGGAGAACTCCAGTTCCAGGGAAATCCGAGACCCTCTTCTGAACTCCGCGGCATTGCACGACACGGGTGCACAGACTTGCATGCAGACAGTACATTCATACACATACAGAAATAAATAAAAATTAATAAAAAAATTAAAAAAAATAAAAGGACTATCAATGATAATTGAAGTTTTTCTTTAAGAATGTCACTTGCTTAAATATGTTGAACACTGTTCACAAGTTTAACACTGTTCTCCAACCCACAATGGGCAGGTGCATTAGTTCTTCCTACTTTAAAAAATATTATATTTATTATTTTTATTTTATGTCTATTTGCATTATGTTGTGCAATGTCCATGGAGGTTGGAAGAGGGCATTGGATCTCCTGGATCTGGAGTTATGGACAGTTGTTAGCTGTCATGTAGGTGTTGTGATTTGTGCCCAGGTCCTCTGGAAAAGCAGCCAGTGCTCTTAACCACTGAGCCACCTCTCCAACTCCAGTTCTTCCTACTTTTAATGTCACTGCCTTGCAATATATCACTGTTTCCATCAACACAGCACACTGAGGAGAGGATTTTAACATTACGTTATTTGCTTCTAAATATTATTTTAATTCAGAAGAGTATCACGTGTAGTAAAAGAGATGAGTATTTTATTATTATTAGGCAATGAAATAAGTAGTCAAAACATCCACGAGTATTGCATGAGCTTAGTGTACATCCATTTATTAATGCATATGCAGAGATTGCATTATATGAGGCATTTGGAAAAGTCATTAACGAAGCAGTTGTCTAAGATTTTAACACAAATTGGCCAGTCTCACTAGCCTGTGTGTTTTCAGGCACAGCAGCAGAGTGGTAGACAGAGATGACACTACCACTTCCTCTCCTCACGTGCCAGACCAGCATGTTTACAGAACTCATCCAATGTAGCAGCCTCTTGTTTCTGCACAGGTGGGGACCCACTCACGGCATGGCTGTAAGTTGCCCTGACAAGGTCTTGTTCTGCAGCCCACTGTTTAGGTACAAACTCCAGAAAGTCAAATCACAAAAATCCTGAAAACACAAGTTTGTATAACCAAGTTGCATTTGGGGCATATAAAGAACATAAATTACAAAATTGTAAGCAATTTTCTCAGAGTTTATTTTAGATTTTTTTCCCCACTAAATATATGAAGATGTGACTTTTGGCTCCAATGCAATATATAGTAATGCTGCATTCAATATAAACCATCGAATATTTTTTTTTAAAGAAACCTCTGAGCACAGAGTTAAGTAATTAGCCATAAATGTATTATGGGTTATTTTCCTGCAACATTTACTTATCATAGATTATTCAAATGAACCATCCTTGCATTCCATTTCTAAACCATGAATTCTATGACTTTCTGAAGAATGTGAGGTGGTAAAGCCGAGAGAGAAGGCTACATGATCCTGTATCATGTTACCTTTGATTATTACAAATGGGATGGGACTGTGGCAGTTTTAAAGAACACAGTTTCGTCAATATATCAAACATTAACAAACCATCATTGCTTTGTGTAAGTTTGCTTTGACAGTGTTTCTTCACAGTGATATTTCAGAAAGGTTGGGAACTGGTCAGCATAAAATATTTCCCACCTTTTCTATTATAATTTGTATGCAAAAATCATCACAATATATTTGCAACTATAAAATTACAAATACTTTCTAGAAGTCACTGCATGTCTAGTTATGGTAGAAAAGGGGATATGCAGGGTGTTTACAATGAGGTAAAGCTAAATAAAATAGAATATAAGCCTCAAATGCTTTCCCATGGGCCAGTATACATTAAGCTAACAAAGACAATTCATGGACAAACTCAAGAGTGATTTTTTTTTCCAGTTTGTTTCTTGAATGAGAAACTGGTAACGAGATGAATATTTTAAAAGAGTCTTGATATTTTACTTTACATCATAATTTTGGCACTTCATGGAATATTTATTTCCCAAAGACCAGAACTGGTATAAAAGTTCAAAAGTTTCCCACATACCTTGAAGACATTGTGATTGATCAAAATCAATCAAACATCAAAATGAAGTGAATTCAAACATTCCCATGTATTTGCACATGCATGCAAGGGTCAAACAATGGTAGTACATGAATTCTCAAAGATGGGATCTTGCAGTGTTTGCTTCAAGCACTCTCTTCAGCAGACCTTGTTTCAGATTTAAGTCTCACAAACTCTTTAGCGACATCGTCACTGGTCCTCTGAGAGAGTATTCTAAGGATAGTTAGGCCAGTTTCATCCACAGAGATGTTTTTCAGAAGAGGGTACCACGCCCCGTGGCTGCCTTTCTCTGCTATGCTATGTAGCTGAATGACTGCCATGCCAATAATCCGATCTTCTCGTGCAAAGCAGTAATCCTTAACTGACAGGTGAAGTTCATAGGCCCCTGGGCGGTTTTCATTACCCAGAATGCTGTATAAATTAAAAACACAAACAAAAATTTTACTCTGAATGCTAAAATACTGTCAAATTGTATACACACCTTTTTTTTTTACTAGAAAATTACATATATATGTATATAGATAGATAGATATGGTATTTAATTATTTAATCCTGACCCTTAATGTCTTCGATTGTTATTTATAGATATTGTTGGGAAATATAACTTAAAACTTTCCTTTATTGCTTTATTGTAGGTATATCCAACATTTTGATGTCTACAGATATGTTGGGCTCTATTCATAGGTAGCCTTGAATGTATGGCCCTGTTTGTTTGTTGTGCCTGCTTTCTTCCCTAATGGTAAGCATAGCCATATGGATGGGAATTAAAATATATTGTATTTAGTTATTATATAGAGTATCCTCATTGATCAGAGTAATGGCGCTGGGTGAGGGTGCTGTAGGAAGATTTCTTCTTTACTTCTAATTCCTGGACATTATTCCATCCAGAAGCATTTTCCCAGAGAACAGTCTAAGAAGTGCTCTTCATACTGGTTACACACCTCTGGGGCAAATCATTTTCAGCAGAGATTGGTGGTACAGTGCCTGTGGTTCGTTCCTTATAACAGCAGTCAGTCTGTGTGCATAGGACGGAATGCTGTGAAGGCAGGTGGTGAGATGTGGGGAATGCTCTTCCTTCACCCCTTGTTTTAACTCATTCAGATGTTCTTGACTTTCTAATGAATGTTCATCTATTTGTCACCAGTGACAGCTTTCACATTTCTGTTCCAGGTGATAGTTTTTCTGGAGAAGCATTGTGAAATCAGATTATTTTTTTATTTCCAGATGATATCCACAACCATTTCCTCATTTAGAGACAATCTGAAAGCATAGGCAATGACTGATGGGTGAGAACAGAGAAGCAAAACAAGACAGAAGCTTTCAGTGGATTAAAGCTTGAGCTTTTCCAAGAATAGTGGTTTGGGTAGAGCAAGGTGGAATAGCAAAACCTTCGCCCAAGTCATTTTCAGAGCACAGAGGTTAAAGGCATTTTAAATGGATCAAAGTGCTTATGCGATTGGAAGTGGCTGCACACAGTCCTGTGGGCTGCTTTATTAGCAGAATTACTACAGTTATTAGGATTCTTGATACACGTGACAGAAAAGTAGGTTTTTCACAGATGGAAAGAAGCTGAGCTGATCTTCAAAGCGCAGAGATCTTAAAGCTATATGTGGGGACCGTTTGGATATAGAGGAACCTCTAGGGCTTTCTCTCCTGGGTCTCCCTTTTTCTTGATGCACTACTAGGTCAGTTCATTTAGAGTTATGGAGTTAATAAGACGGACAGGGAGAAATTTCTCAGGGTTCATCCAATTGAACATTTGACATTCCTCTTAACATGTCAAGGAATCTCCAAACGAGTAGATTAAAGCAAAATTCTTGATGTCATCTTCATTCCCCATTCCAGTCAACCACCCCCTTCCTAACTGGTCATGCCCCAACCTGGTTCAGGCCTGTTTCCCTCAAGTATCTTCCTGACAAACAGGAGATCTGCCCTACCCCTCACCTTGCAACAAAATGGAGTCCTAGGGGCCACACTGCTGGGGACTCTCTCTCCGTGTCTGGCTTTCAGTGGATTTTGAACAAGCTAGGTGACAGTGGGGTCAACGTTCTCCCTGTGCTGGTTTCTGGTGCTTTTGGCTGTCTCGACTGAGCTGTTTCCCTCCCTAGAGGATCCCCGCTCCTCTCAAGGTGACCGACTATATGTTTTCACTTCAACTTTGGGACCATCTGTCCTGTATGGCTAGGAATGAGAATACCTTCAAATCCCATCACTATTTTTTATATTTCTCCTATACCAACATGTTTTGTTTATTTGTTTGCTTTGCTTTTTGAGACAGTCTTCCTGTAAGCTCAGCTGGTCTGGAACTCTCTCTGTATACCAGGCTGGCCTCCAAATCATAGAGATCTGCCTGCCTCTGCCTATGGAGTGCCCAAATGAAAAGTATGTGCCACCATGCCTGGCTAAGGACATGCTTTCTAAAGTAAGCCTAGATTGAATGACCTTGGAGATGTCACATAGTCTCGTGTTCTACCAGTAGTGGAGGTAAAAATCCTTCCCACACACATTCAGAACTTTCTTGTCTCTTTACTGGACTACTGCAGTTACATGCTACTGGATATCTTTACATGGTCTAGCTTCTCTGTAACTATTTCTCTCTATAACTAATACTATCATTTAAAGTCACAAATCTGGCATTTAGCTCTTCATTTGGAGACCCTTCAGGGGCCTCCTGTAGAACTGAGAGTTGTCAATTCTTCCCATGTGAGGTGGCAGCGTCACTAAATCCATTTAATCTCTTCCTTTTCCATTGTTCTGTCTTAACTATGATAGACTTGATCTTGCCTTAGAGTCCTTGAGCCTGATCTGAAAGTCATATACTTGGCAAACCCTTCTTGACTCCCTACTTGAAGCTTTGAGTTCTCTACACAGTTCTCTTTCTGGTCCACATTGTCTGCATGCTGTTTATGACCACCACACTTTTTTCTCTACCGCCGCTAGAAAGACACTTCCATACAGCGAAGGCCTTCTACTTCCTGTCTCCAGTTAAGACTGCCTGATGTGCAGAGCTGCTGAGCTCAGGGAGCACAGCCTCTCTGTTTGTTTGCCATGAGCAGTATGAAGAAACCTGGAGGTTTTACTTTCTAGTCTGCATCTCCCAGGAGGTTTTAAGGACAAAATAGCCAGAGCCCAGATGAATGAACAAGTTTCATTTCTGACTTACAACTGAAAGGTTTCGTTGTACTTTGGTGACCACGTGTTGCTTTTCGTCTTCGTGCCTTGTTTTCTCTTCTTGTCTCCAAGGTTGGGTCCCAGCATGCAGACTTCCACGAAGGGGCGGAACATGGCTGTGGTCTGCCAGTTTAGGTCGTTGATAGCAATCACTGAAAGCCGAAAGTACATGTTTAACAAAGGACTGTGTGGAAATTAGCTTCCTCTACTTGGTCCTTACACTACATTTAAAACAATGATTTCTGAAGTCATAACTTTGATTTGAAAGTGCCCTAACTATACTGACAAGGAAATGTCCCAGAAGCAAACACGATTTATCCCCTGGGATGCTCATTTACTGGAGCTCTCAACTCTAAGCTGTCATTCAAATGACATTTACCACTAATGAGAGAAGGGTGCTTCCCTTTTTAGGTAAAACCCTGGTGCTTTTCATATTAAACAGTAAGATAGCTTAGCCATGAGCTATTTAGAAAAATGTATAGGAAACAGATTAAAATGCACTTTATAGAGGTAATTGGGCTATTATTTTAGTGTGCACACTTTCAATATGTACGCACAAAATCCAATCATAGGGTGCTATAATCTAGTCATAAAATTGGCTTTATTTATAAAACTCCATTATGGTTATCTAACTCATTATTTTCCAGTTGCAAATTCCATTGTACACCATGGCTGTTTGCTAATTCCAGGGATCAGAAACAACTCTAAATAAGCATTCTTATATACCTCTGCTTGCTCTTGGATGACATCATTAGGAAAGTGTCTTAAAATTTCCAGTGTTAGTTACTGAAGGACATCTGGGTAAAATGCTTGACTAGATGGGACTTAACATGTATAGCAGAGTATATAAGGCCCAGTGGAAGATGTGAGGGGAGGCATGGGTGGAAGTGGGGTTTAAATTTGATTATGAAATGCATAAAAGCTCAATAAAATTTAAAAATTCTAGTGCTAAAGATAAAATCCTTGGATATATTCAGATAAACACTCATATATAGTGTTAGTATTTAAAAAAGTGGAAGGATACGGACATTAGACATGCATGGGTACTTAGCTGAATTTTTCCACAGATACTGTGCATATTAAAGAATACAAAGATACATTACAATACAATTAGGAGATGATGATTTTGACCAATATTAAATATTTAATATGAATATTAAAATGGCCTAGTCTGCAATATTATAAAAATAGAATATGAATATATTCAGCAAAATGTTAGGTCTTTCCTTAAGTCTGAAAGCAAAGCTCATTGTTTTTATAATGTGAAGCTCATGAGTTGAACTATTTATTAGCAAGAAAAATCAAACCAATAGTTAGAACTCACATAAAGAAGATGTGGATTATGTGAATAGTAAGAACATATTAGTCAGTTTGAGAAATTATATTCAACCATAAAATAAATCCAGTTTTGAATTTTAGTTCCCAATGTATTTAAATCTTTAGCTGTTTAACTCAAGAATTTGGTTTTCTGAAGACCTGCTAAGCACACCCACAGCAGTTGATGTCTTTCATATGATTTCTTATATATTAAAGACTAATAAGTTGCTATATTTAAGCCATAAATGTACCTTTTACAGTCACTTTATGTTCCCCAGTGCCTGGGGTGGTGGTGATATCCACATGAACAGAGATCTGGCCTACTGCATCTTTGGAGGAACGACCTGAAAGCAAGAAGAAATTTATTAGCTTGAACTTTCAGATTATATACCTGTGGAAATCTGTTTTCTGTGTATAAGAATGAAATAGACATTCTATTAACAGCTCATGTGAGACACTGATCTGTGCTCACAGAGTGTGCTATGCAGGGTCGAGACTTGGGTAGAGTCAGCCTTAGCTCAGGAGACTCCCATTCCATACAGTCAGCAGAATTTCACAAGATGTCTTGTTACTGTCATTACAAGAATCTTCAGTTCTTCCCCTCCCCATTAATAAAGCTCTATGGATCACTTTCCATTCTTTTGTTAAGAATTTTTCTGCCTTGGGAAAAAAAAGAAGATCCTGCAAGTAGAGTACCTGACCTCACTGAGGTTCTCAGTGAAGACAGGAGAGACCAAAAGATGATGGATGTTATTTTGACTATGGTAATTTAATTATACATGTGTTTACATTATCTGCAGAGCAGTCAATTCCAACACAGTCTAATTTACCTGAGAGTTGAGCAGCGTGGAAGAGCGTTTATAATTTAGGGATAGATGAATGAATTAGAGTCATTGCTGCCTGCTGCTGCTTCTAGGATCCTAGATAATTTACAGTGCTCCTCAGCCCCATTCTTTTCATTTGTAAAATAAAGACAATACCAATTTCTTAATATATACACATTTATTAATACATTATTTTTGTATTAATGGCAGGAATTCTATTGAACACAGACTTTCTCTTCAAATTGAAGTATATACAATACTAATCTTACTATAATATTTTCAACTAAATATATATATATTTATGATGGTTATGCTAATTCAGTATATAAAGCTTTCACATTCTTTTCTGTGTCTCCCTCTCCCACTACCTCTCAATTCTTCAAAACTTTCATGTTTTCATCCAGAAAACTCAAGTTTGAAACATCTCCCCCCCATTATTCTTTGAAGCCCTAAGTGTCTACACCATTAAAGTCTTGCATTTTTAATCTATAAATAATCTTTTATTATATTCTTGGTTGCTTCAAATGCTCTAGAAGATGTCACAAAACCTCAGGGCAATGATATAAGATAGGTCTGGTTATAACTCTGCTGTCAGCCACTCATTAACAGTTAATTAAAATGCCATAAACTTTAATTTCCATGTTTTTCAAGGGAGATTCAAATGTCAGCATTGTTGTAAGGCTAAAAAGTGAAGTGAAGAGTTTTTTTTTAAAGATCATGTACCATATTCCTAACCCTTGCCCAATAAATGAATCCATGTTTTAGAAAAGAGTAATAATGAGAATTTTTCAGTTATTAAATCCTTTCTGGGTTCTCGGACCATTTAACATATCAAAATTATACAAATTCCCTATGAGTATCATAGCTATCTAACTGAAAAGCCTTGGAATGACTGACATTTTCTTTAACACCCTTAGAAGTCTTACATTGTTCACTGAAATTTCCTTGGTTGAACACAGTACACACACTTGAGGTTGAGGAGTCCTCAGATGTGTGATGGGGGAAATCCCTTCCATTCTCTGATATAAAAGCTTTAATTGACAAAGAATCCTGAGAAATGCATTTTGTTGAAAGCTCTTGCCAAATACAAGGTTAGCAAGAATGGGCTTTCCAGTGACGCAGAAAATGCATGACACTTGTGGCTGTCCTAGAAAGACAACTAACAAGTCCTGGAAAGGCAGTAGAGAAAAGGAAACCCTTGTGCACTGCAGGGACTTTTATAGCTGCGATGGAAAACAAGATGGAAGGACCTCCAAAAGTTAGAAATGGAACTGTCTCACCCAAGCCATCCATTGGTCCTATGTGTGGGCATCTCTCTAAATCAAAAGAGATGGGAATGTGGATGGACAATTGTATTCCCATGCTCTATGCAGCACTATTCACAACAGCCAAGAAATGGGGTGGACAGGGTATCCACCCATGGACGAATAGAGACATGTGGAAGAATAATTCAGACACAAAGGGTACTGACTATTGAGACAGAGGAAGATGAAATCCTGCCATTTCTGACAGTGCAGAAGGAGGGGAGAGTGGTGGTTATCAGAGACCAGGGACAATAGGGAGTGGAGGGAGAAATGGAGAGACGTGGAAGGATGGGGACTGAGCCAGGGATAAGAGCAAGGAATTCTGGTGTCCTGTTGCACAGCGGAGTGATGACAGTGCACGAAAATACACTTAAGGGGGTGGAGAGATGGCTCAGCGGTTAAGAGCACCGACTGCTCTTGCAGAGGACTGGGGTTTGATCCTCAGCACCCACAAGGTGGCTAAGGAACCGTCTTTAACTCCAGTTCCAGGGGAATCCAACGCCCTCTTCTGACCTCCATGGATGCACCACCCTACATGCAGATACTCACACACATGAAAAATAATAAATAAAAAAAGTTTAAAAAAATGAAAGAAAATACATTTAATATTATAAAATAAATGGAACAAAAGGTTTTCACTATCAAGACATGAATGTTTGACGAGATAGACATATTAACTTTATTTAAATGTTATACAATTATTTCTGTATTAATCAAAGAATGGCATGGTGCTCCATCAGTATGCACATATCTTATGTTTTAATATATATTGATAAAGAAAAAAGACACAGATCTTTGTCTCTTAAGGCTGAGAGCCCCCTCACTGCTAGGTTAATGCTTAAAACCTCTGGGGAGTGTTTTATATGCATTTGTGTACAGCATAAAACATTAATGGCTGATTTCTGCCCCAGATAAACATCAAGAAATTACTGCTGGATAAAATTTTGCTTCTATGTATTTATAAATTAGAAAATATTTCAATCAAAGCATATCCCAGGAAGTGTATTTCTTCTGAAAAGCAAAATCCCTGATGTAAATTAAAGGCTTTAGTTATGTTGTTATGGAGTTTGAGAGATTTATTGAGGAAAGATATGGAGTTATTATTAGGATAGTAGGTGAGGCTCAGTTTGATATGCTTATTTATGAAGAATTTTATACTGTTCAAGATGACTGAGTAGAAATAGCCAGCACTTATTTCTTCCTCCACAAAGAAAAACCAAACTGAAAAAAAAAAAAGAAAAACCAAACTGTCAAGTGTATAGCTGTATTTTGAGAGTGGAAACCAGAGAGAGTGAAACCCTGTGAGACAAGAGGCCTGTGCTAACATCTTAATAAGAGAAACAGAATATTTCAGTAGCATCTGCCACCACAGCTCCACAGTCACGGGGAGTTAGCTCTCTTTGTAGAGAAGAAAATGGAAGCAAATGTTCCAGAAATGATCAGTGTGGATTTGGCGTTCCTAGCTATGGCAAAGTGTTACAATCCTCCTGGGATCGCAGCCCACTAAAATAGTAATCAAAAGTCTGTGCAGTAACCTGTCTTTGGAAAAGGATCTTGGGGCTGGAGAGATGGCCTAGCGGTTAAGAGCGCCGACCGCTCTTACAGAGGACCTGAGTTCGATCCCCAGCACCCACATGGCGGCCGAGAACCGTCTGAAACTCCAATTCCAGGAGAACTCCAGTTTCGGGGGAATCCGACACCCTCTTCTGACCTCCGCGGCATTGCACGACACGGGTGCACAAACTTGCATGCAGACAGTACATTCATACACATACAAAAATAAATAAAAATAAAAAAAATTAAAAAGGAAAATGATCTCACCTCTCCCAGTGAAGCCACAATGCTGGAGCTCCAGGCCTCTTGGGAAGGGAACTATTATCCAAAGTGGACTGCTTTACTGGTCAGAACAGTATGAGTATTCCTATAGACATTGCCCTATATTGGCTCACAGCATAGCTGCCTTATGAACTGACCTTGGCTCAACAGAGTAACACTGAGTCAAGAGCACTGGATGTCCTATAGCATAAGGGATGGGTATACTGACACAGATAGGAATGGAACACCCCACCAGGAATAAGAAGATCAGGAAGTTGCCCATAGGCCAAGGACCTGCCATGTAGACTTGCTCAGGTGCCAAGACTGAAGACAAGCTCCCAAGAGGCTCATCCACCAGCCCTCCCAAGTGCACCACACTCAGATCCCACTCCCTAATAGGGTGGGACAGCTGTTCCCGCTTCTGTCTTCCCATAGAAACATGTTGACTAGGGCAGAGCAGTTCTGCATCTCCAGCTGTCACTTCAAACACCTGAGCACATGACTGGTACGGAGAGCAACTTTTCCTGGCTCTGGCTGAGGTCCTGCTTCCCAGTTGGCACTGAAACTGAAAATGTACATGATGATAAGCCTGCCCCTACACATACTCAGATAAATGGGTCCCAAACAACTTTTCCTGGTCATGGCCATGGTCCCACTCCTTGTCAACACCATCATCAAACAAGCAAAGGGGAACACTAAGGTGCTTGCTACTCTTTACCTGGGTGGTTACCCTACCCTTGCATGTAGCCATACTGTCCACTGTTGACAAGATTGGCTACAAGTGAAGGCTGTGGTTCCCATGCAGTCTCCCTCAGAGCAGGTCAGAGTTACCTTGTGCCTAAAACAACACAGGGACTGAAAAATAAGAGAAGGAACCAACATTCCTGATGAACACAGATAAATGCTCACCACACCACACCAGCAAATTAAATTCAACAGCTCATCAGAAAGATCACTGACCATATTTGGTTTTACTCAAGATGTACAAGGATGGTTTGACATCTGGAAACCAATGAATACAACATTCCACATCATTGGATGTCATATCACAGACTGAGAGATGGCTCAGTTGTTAAGAGAACTGATTATTTTTGCAGAGGACCCAGCCTTGGTTCCCAGCATATATATGGCAGCTCACAACCAGTGGTAGCTCCAGTTCCAGGGGATCTGAAGCCCTCTTCTCTGTGGCATTGCATGACACAAGAGCACTTATATACATGCCCGGAAAACACCCATATACAAGTAATATAATAATATTCAAATTTATATAATCATCTTAATAAAAGCAGGAAAGGATTTGATAAAATTCAACATGCTTCATGATAAATGTCATGAACCAATCATAGAAAGATAGTTCCTAAACATGATAAAGACTATACATACATGACAGAACCACGTTATCATCATTCTGAAAATGGCAAAGCTGAAAACTTGTAATATTACCATTTGGGATGTGCCACAGAGCCAAATTGATTAAGCTGCATAGTACTGGCTTTAAAATATGACATGCAGAATTATAGAAGAAAATTTCCCCAAGTTGAAAAAGACATACCAATGCAAATACAAGAAGCACATAGAACACCAAATAGACAAGACCAGAAAAGAAATTTCCCATGACATATCATAGTTAAAACACTAGACACCCAAAACAAAGACAAGATAGTAAAAGCCACAAGAGAAAAATACCAAGTTATATATAAAGGGGAACCCATCGGAATGACAGCTGACTTTTCAATGCAAATTATGAAAGCCAGAAAAACATGGACCAAAGTATTCCCAGTACTAAACAACTACAGATGCCAACCCAAATTACTATACCCAGCAAAAATGTCAATTATAGTTGAAGGAGAAAGAAAAATCTTTCACGACATAAACAAGATGAAAGAATACATGTCCAAAAAACCAAACCTTCAGAAACTACTTGAAGCAATTCAAAGGACACAGGAAAGGATCAACTATCCCTAAGCAGCTAGAGGGAGAAATTAATAAAAGTAAAACTGTGAAAATACAAACCTAGACCAAGAATGCAAACAGAAAATAAGGTTAAAGGAAGCAACACACATCTCTCAATAATAACCTTAAATATTAATGGTCTAAACTACCCAATCAAAAGAAATAGACTGGGAGAATGGATTAGGAAACAGAATCCATCTATATGCTCTCTACAAGAAACCTATCTCACCCTCAAGGACAGGCACCAACTTAAAGTAAAAGGATGGAAAAAGATATTCTAAGCAAATGGTACCAAAAAGCAAGCAGGAGTTGCTATTCTAACATCAGACAAAATAGACTTAAAAGTAAAACTAAAGATAGCCATTACTTCCTTATCAAAGGAATAATTAACCATGAAGATTTCACACTCATAAATATATATGCACCAAACTCAAGTGCACCAAACTTTATAAACACAATCCTGCAAGACCGTAAGGCACATATTAATCTAGCACACTAATAGTGGGGGACTTCAATATCCCACTGAGCCCTTTGTATAGGTCAACTGGACAAACAGTAAACAGAGAGACATCTGAACTGAACAATACAATACTTCAAATGGACATCACAGACGTCTACCAAATATTCCAACCAAACACCAGAGAATATGCTTTCTACTCAGCATCCCACAGAACATTCTCCAAAATCTACTACATACTGGAACACAGAACAAACCTCAACAAATACAAAAGGATTAAAATAATTTCATGCATCCTATCATACCACAGTGCAATAAAGCTTAATATCAACCCTTGAATAAGCCCTACTATCTATGAGAACACATGGGGACTAAACAACACAGTCTTGAATAATGAATGGGTCAAGGAAGAAATAAAGAAAGAAATAAAAGCATTCCTAGAAGTAGAAGAAAATGACAACACAACACAACAAAACCTATATGGGACACTTTAAAAGCAGTCCTAAGAGGGAAGTTTATAGCCCTCAGTTCCTACATTAAAACAGAAAAAAAAAAAAAAAAAGCTGGGCATGGTGATGCATGCCTTTAATCCCAGCAGCCAGGAGGCAGAGACAGGTGGATCTCTGTGAGTTCAAGACCAGCCTGGTCTACAAAGAGAGCTCCAGGCCAGCTGGAGATAGAGGGAGACCCTGTCTCAAAAATACCAAAAATAAAATAAAATAAAATAAAATAAAATAAAAAATAAAGAAAAACAGAAATAGCACAAATAGACAGTCTAACACTACCACTAAAAACACTTGAGAGACAACAACAAATTAACCCTAAACCCAACAGATAGCAAGAAATACCAAAAATCAGAGCAGAAAGCAATGAAATAGAAACAAAGAAAATAATACAAAGAATCAATGAATCTAAAAGTTGGTTCTTTGAAAGGATAAACAAGATAGACAGATCTCTAACTCAGTTAACCAAAAGCAACTCCAAATCAATAGAATTCGTGATGAAAAGGGAAACATCACAACAGAGAAAATATCCAGATAATCATATGGGAATGCATTAAAAACCTGTTCTCTACTAAATTTGAAAACCTAAAAGAAATGGATGAATATCTGAAATCCTGGGAATCACCAAAGCTTAACCAAGAAGAAATTGACAGCTTAAACAGACCCATAATACTTGAGGAAAGTGAAGATGTAATAAAAAGCCTCCGAACTAAAAAAAGCTCAGGCCAAGATGGTTTCATGGCAGAATTTCTATAAAACATTTAAAGAGGACTTATAACCATTACTACTCAAACTGTTCAGAAGGGATACAGAGGGAAATCTCCTACATTCTTTCTATGAAACCAGCATCACTCTAATACCAAAACCAGGCAAAGATACAACCAAAAAAGAAAACTATAGACCCATCTCATTAATAAACATAAGACACAAAATTCTCAAAAAATACTTGCAAATCACATACAGACCCACATCAAAAAGATCATCCATCATGACCAAGTTGGATTCATATCAGAGGTGCAGGGACTCCTACTCACAATAGTGTCAAAAACAACAAAATACCTAGGAACAAACCTAACCAAAGACACCAAAGATCTCTACAATAAAAATTTTAATCCCCCGAAGAAGGAGATTGAAGAAGATATCAGAAGATGGAAAGACTTCCCATGCTCACAGATTGGAAAAATTAATCCAGTAAAAATGTCCATTCTACCCAAACTAATACACAGATTCAATGCAATCTCAATTAAATTCCCCAAGAGTTTCTTCACAGACTTGGAAAAAATATCCTTAAATTCATATGGAAAAACAAAAGACCCTGAATAGACAAAGCAACCCTTGAGTGAAAAGAGCAATACAGGGAGGATCATTATACCAGACTTCAAACTATATTACAGTGCTATAGTCATACAAACAGCCTGGTACTGGCATAAAAACAGACCCATTGACCAATGCAACAAAATTGAAGATCCAGGCTTGTCACATACAATTTCAGCCACCTCATATTTGACAAGGAGGCCAAGAAGACACAATGGAGGAAAGACAGCATCTTCAGCCAGTGGTGTTGGCAAAACTGGATCACAAGTTGTAGAAAAATAAAATGAAACCTCTCCTCACCCTGTACAAAAATCAACTCCAAATGGATCAAAGACCTCAGCATGAAACCCAAAACTCTGACGATTATAGAAGAAAACATTGGCAGCACCCTACAATACATAGGCGTAGGAAAAGACTTTCTTTTTTATTTTTTATTTTTATTTACTTTTCTTATGTGTATGAATGTACTGTCTGCATGCAGGTTTGTGCACCCGTGTCGTGCAATGCTGCGGAGGTCAGAAGAGGGTCTCAGATTCCCCTGGAACTGGAGTAAAAAACGGTTCTTAGCCACCATGTGGGTGCTGGGGATCGAACCCGGGTCCACTGCAAGAGCAGTTGGTGCTCTTAACTGCTTGGCCATCTCTCCAGCCCTAGGAAAAGACTTTCTAAATCAGACAGCAGCTGAGGAGGAAATAAAGTCAACAATTGACAAGTGTGACCTCATTAAACTCAAAAGCTTCTGTACAGTGAAAGAAACAATCAGGGAAGTGAAGAGAAAACCCACACAGTGGGAGGAAACCTTCACCACTGATACACCTAACAGAGCATTAACTTCCAGAATATATAAACTACTCAAAAATCAGAGAACTAAGAAAACAAAGGACTCATTCAAAAGATGTAGTAAAGAGTGAGGAAATAAAGATGGCTGAGAAACACCTTAAAAAGTGTTCAACATCGCTAATAATCAAGGAAATGCAAATCAAAACTACTTTAAGATATCATCTCACTCCAATAGGATTGTCTAGAATTAAGAAAACAAATGATACCAAATGCTGAAGAGGATGTGGGGAAAGGGGAACACTCATCCACTGCTGGTGGGAATGTAAACTTGTACAACCACTATGGAAAGCAATGTGGAGAACCCTTAAAAGACTCAAAATGAGCCTACCACCTGACCCAGTTATACTACTCCTGGGTATATACCCACAAGACTCATCCTACCATAGAGATATAATGCACATCCATGTTTATTGCAGCTCTCTTCACAACAGCAAAAAGCTGGAACCAACCCAAGTGCCCCTCAATTGACTAGTCGATAGAGAAAATGTGGTACATGTACTCGATGGAACTGTATGCAGTGGTAATGAAAGATGACATCATGAACTTTGCAGTGGATGGAACTAGAAAATTATGCTAAGTGAAGTAACACAGTCCCAGAAAAACAAACAATGGTATCCCTCTTTTGTGGATGCTAGCACCAAGTACCTAGTTTTAAAGCAAACTGAGCAACATTAATGCTATATTCCTCTTTATCTGAAAGCTACTGTGCTCTTGTAATATGAATCCCTTAACAGGCTCTAGAATTAACCTATCACTTATTTTCAGACATTGTAATTTTGGTATATAGGTGGAAGGTATATATGCATACTCTAGAGTAATATAAAATTAAAAGGGAAAATATGAATCCTGAAATATGATTTGGAAATAACATACAGTTTATTACCAGATGACATAATGGTAGTATTTTGAAGCAATACAAATTGGAGGGAAAAACAACAACAAAAGTAGTGGGACAAAGAACTGACTGGAACAGTAAAGTTCTCCCCTAAACAACAATCCTCTGCTTTGAAAAACTTAAAAAGACTCAGGAAAAGATACAAGACATGTATAGCAGAATGCATGAACTCAGGTGCGACATGGAAAGAGAAATGAGTCTAAATTAGAATGAGAAATGACGTATGAAATGCACAAAACTTCAATAAAAATATTTTTAAAAATGTAAAAAAAAGAATGTATGTATTATGATTTAGGGTATAGGCATTGTGATGCAGGTTGTAGGTACTGTGATATAAGGTGCAAGTATTATAATGTAGGGTATAAGGATTGCGATGTATGCTGCAGGTATTGTGATGTAGGGTGTAGGTATTATGATGTAATGTGTAGGTATTATGATGTGGGGTATAGGCATTTTTATGTAGAGTGCTGGTATTTTGATATAGGGTATAAGCATTATGATGTAAGGGTGTAGGTACTGTGATCAAGGGTCTTGCATTTTCATGTAGGGAATAGGCATTGTGATGTAAGTTGTAGGCATTGTGATGTAGGGTCTAGGTATTGTCATGTTAGGTATAGGCATTGTGAGGGAAGGTGTATGTATTGTGATATAGGATATAGGCATTGTGATATAATGTGTAGGTATTGTGATGTAGAGAATAGGTATTGGGATATACAGTGTAGGTATTGTGATGTAAAGTATAGGTATTGTGATATAGAGTGTAGGTATTACAATATTAAATTTAGGTATTGTGATGTAGTGATAGGTATTGTACTGTAAGTTGTAATTACTGATGTCTGTTGCTGGTATTGTGATGTTGGGTATAGAAATTGTGATGTAAGCTGTGATATTGTGACGTAGGGTATAGGCATTCTGATATAATGTGTAGGTATTGGGATGTAGGCTAAATGTACTGTGATTTAGGGTATAGGCACTGTGATGCACAGTGTTGGTATTGTGATGTAAGGTGTAGGTATTATGATGTGGGGTATAGGCACTGTGATCTAAGGTGTATGTATTGTGACATAGGATGTAGGTATTGTGACGTAGGATATAAGCATTGTGATCTAAGGTGTACATATTGTGATGTAGGCTATAGGCATTGTGATGTTGGGTGGAGGTATTGTGATGTTGGGCAAAGACATTGTGATGTAAGGTTGTGTATTGTGATGTAGGGTATAGGCATTTTGATGTAAGGTGTAGGTATTGGGATATAGGGTATAGGCATTGTGATGTAAGATGTAGGTGTTGTCATGCAAGGTATAAGCATTGTGATTTAAGGTGTAGGTATTGTGATGTAGGGTATAAGCATTGTGATTTAAGGTGTAGGTATTGTGATGTAATGTGTGGGTATCATGCAGGGTATAGGCACTGTGATGTAAGGTGTAGCTATTGTGATGTAGGGTCCTGGTATTGTGATGTAGGGTATAGGCATTGTGAAGAAAGGTATGTATATTGTGATGTAACTTGTAGGTATTGTGAGGTCAGGTGGAGGTATTGTGATGTAATGTATGTTTAGAGTGTAGGTACTGTGATGTAATGTGTAGGCATTTTGATGTAGGGTGTAGGTATTTTGATGTAAGGTTTAGGTACTGTGATGTAAGGTATAGACATTGTGATGTATATTTTAGTTACTGTGATAAATGGTGTTGGAATTGTGATATCGGTTATAGAGACTGTGATAAAATGTGTTGTATTGAGAGGCATGGTATAGGCATTTTGATGTAATGTGAAAGTATTGTGATGTAGTGTGTATGTATTGTGATTTAGGGTATAAGCATTGTGATGTAGTGTTTAGGTATTGTGATGTATGTAAGGTATATGTATTATGATATGGGTATATGCATTGTTATATAAGGTGTAGGTATTGTGATGTAAAGTATATGCATTACGATGTAGGGTATAGGCATTGTGATGTAATGTGTAGGTATTGTACTGTGTAGGTATTGTGATGTAAGGTGTAGGTATTGTGATGTAGGGTGTAGGTATTGTGATGTAGGATAAAGACATTGTGATATAATGTGTAGGTATTGTGATGTAGAGTATAAGTATTGTGATGTAAGGTGTAGGTATTGTGATGTAAGGTGTAGGTATTGTGATGTAAGGTGTATGTATTGTGATGTAGGGTACAGGCATTGTGATGTAAGATGTATGTATTGTGATGTAGGATATAGGCATTGTGATATAATGTGTACGTATTGTGATGTAGAGTATAGGTATTGTGATATAAGTTGTATATATTGTGATGTAGGGTATAGGCATTGTGATGTAATGTGTAGGTGTCGTGATATAGAGTGTATGTATTGTGATGTAGGGTATAGGCATTGTGATGTAGACTTTAGGTATTGTGATGTAAAGTGTATGTATTGTGAGGTAGGGTATATGCATTGTGATATAAGGTGTAGGTATTATGATGTAGGGTATAGGCATTGTGATGTAATGTGTAGGTATTGTGATGTAGGGTATAGGTATTGTGACATAAGGTGTAGGTACTGTGATGTAATGTGTAGGTATTGTGATGTACGGTGTAGGTATTGTGATATAAGGTGTATGTATTGTGATGTAGGGTATAGGTATTGTGATGTAAGGTATATATATTGTGATGTAGGGTATAGGCATTGTGATATAATGTGTGGGTATTGTGATATTGGGTGTAGATATTATGATGAAGGGTGTAGGTATTGTGATGTACTATGTAGATATTGTGATGTACTGCATAGGAATTGTGATGTAGGTTGTATGTATTGTGATGTACGGTATAGGTATTGTGACGTATGGTGTAGGTATTATGATGTAAGGTATAGGAATTCTGACATAGGGTATAGGATTGTGATGTAAGATGTAGGTATTGTGATGTAAGTTATAAGCATTGTGATGTAAAGCATAGATATTGTGATGTAGAGTATAGGCTTTTTGCTGTAATGCATAGGTATAATGATGTATGGTATGGGTATTTGGATGTAGGTCATAGGTATCTGGTGTAAGATGTAGGTATTGTGATGTAGATCATTGGTATTTTGATGTAGCATACAAATATTCTGATGTAAGGTGTGGGTATTGTTATGTAGGGATTGGGTATTGTGATGCAGTGTATAGGATTATGAGTGAAGGTGTTGGTATTATGATGAAGGGTATAGGCTTTGTGAGGGAAGGTATGGGTATTGTGATGTAATTTGTAAATATTGTGATGTCAGGTGGAAGTATTGTGAGATAACCTGTAGGTATTGTGATGTAAGGTTTAGTTTTTGTGATGTAAAGTTTAGTTATTATGATGTATGGTATAGAAATCCTGATGTAATGTGTAGGTATTGTGATGTAGGGTGTTGGTATTGTGATGTTAGGTATAGATATTATGATGTAATATATGGTATTGTGATGTAGGGAGTAGGCATTTTGATGTAATGTGTAGGTATTGTGATGTAGCATTGTAGGTATTGTAACGGGGCTGGAGAGATGGCTCAGAGGTTAAGAGCATCGACTGCTCTTGCAGAGGACCCGGGTTCGATTCCCAGCGCCCACATGGCGGCTAAGAACCGTCTTTAACTCCAGTTCCAGGGGAATCCGACGCCCTCTTCTGACCTCTCGCCATTGCATGACACAGGTGCACCAACCTACATGCAGACAGTACATTCATATACATAAAATAAATAAATAAATAAATAAATAAATAAATAAACAAATAAATGTAAAAATAAAAATAAATGACATGCAGACCAGTGGGCAGACAGAGATCTCAGTAATGAACCTACATGAAGAGGCATCTTCTTCAGTAAGTGGTGCTGGGAAAAGTGGATATTTACATGCAGTTGATTGTGCTGGGAATCCCTAATTCCTCACTCTGTTTAAAACTGTAGCCAAGGTTGATCAAAGTTCTAAACATAAGATCCCAACATCAGAAACTACTAGAAAAAATAATTCAGGACAAAGCACAGACAGTGATTTTCTTGGAAAGGATTCCAAGAGCACAATAGAAAAGTAGAAACAAATTATCTGACAAACTACAAAGATTCTGCCTAGCAAAGGGAAGAGCTGACAGTTTGAAGGGTGACATACAGAAGGGGAGGGATTCTGTCCACCCAGAATATCTGAGGGCCTCTAAAGGCTCAATGTAGTTAAATATTTCCATTAGTAGCAGGCAAGCAATTTAAATATACATTTCACAAAAGAATAAAATACCATTGCTCCACACATATTTAAAAGATGCTTTAATACCATTAACCATGAAGACCTGAGGATCTAAACTACAAAGAAGTCATCGTGTCACCCCAGTTAGAGCAGTTACTATTATTTATTTTTATTTTATGCGTATGAGTGTTTTATCTGGATGTATGTAAGTTCATCAGATGCACACAATGCCTGTGGAGGCCAGGAGAGGGTGTTGAATACCCTGGAACAGGAGTATACAGATATTTGTGAGCAATGTGGGTGCTTGGAATAGAACCTGTGTCCTTTTCAAGAGCTGCCAGTGCTCCTAACCAACCCCCAAAGCAGCTTTAATAAACAATGAATAGAGGGTGAGGTGACTCTTGGTAAAGGAGTGCTGTAGGCAAACCCTCACATATTGCTCTGTAAGTAAGCACAATAAACTCACTGGTCTCCCAGACTTAGTTTGTCAAAAACAAGTCTCTGTCGTAGGAGTAAGGGGGGAATTTGTTTACACCTCCTCCTGGAAGGAAGGAATTTTAGTCAGAAAGTCCAATAATCTCACTGATTTTCCAGACTGTAGTTTAAGGAAAGTAAGATGGTCCTTGTAGGGTTGAAGAGGAGGAGGGTGATTTTTTTACACCTCCCAGAAGGAATTTTAGCTATAGGTGCTGCTACCAAGCCTGATGACCTGAGTTAGATCTCTGAGATACACAGGGTAGGAGAGAACAGATTTTTGAAAGTTGTCCTCTGACCTCTCCTCTGCCATTGTATGTGTGCCCTCACCTCTCTCTCTTCCCCCCCCCCTCTCTCTCTCTCTCTCTCTCTTTCTCTCACACACACGTACATACATATAATAAATAAAAATTATTTTTAAATTAATATGGAAAAGAAGGAAGATATCCTCGTAGACATGACAACATAGGATAAAAGAAAACCTCACATTAAAAGAGTTCTCAGACATGGGATATGATGTTCGAGGTCAGAAAGAGAAAATGCCAGCAACAAATTCAAACTTAGAAAGAAGGCAGGCAACTCTCCAAAGCACAGAGAAGACAACTGCCCCAACTCCATAAGCAGATGCAGACAGACAGGGCTGCAAACATCCTAAGATTCAGAAATGGAACATAAAACTCTTTAATTCTGAATATTTTTAATGGCCTAGGGTAGTGTTGTAAATAACTGGCTTTTCCCATTCTCATTTCCCTATGTGCTTAAAACCGACAGTAAGATTCTGTATTTGCTTGTTTTTGACAAGTGTTTTCAAAGGTCACACAGACCTGGAATTATTCACATTAGTCATTAGGATGGCTCTTTCTGTCTGGTTTCAGACTCTACTGTGATTTGTGCAGCCCTCTGCTGAGTGCAAGTTAGGAACAGTCTATATGTGTATTCCAGCGGGTTCATTTTATCCCTTTGCAATGCTAAAACTTCAGAAGTTGCTTAGTTCAGTCAGAGGTGAGCTGCATGTACACTAGAATTCAATGGATTTACTTTTCTGGAGAGTGGGTTTCACCATAGACTCAAATATGACCATCTAGCTTTTGTGTATACCACAGTCTGCCAACTGTCTACCCAAGGTAAAGAAAGGGATAGTGCAAAGGAATTCTGTGTGTGTGTGTGCCTGTGTGTGTGTCTATGTGTGTGTGTGTATGTGTGTGTGTGTGTGTGTGTGTGCGTGTGTAGAGCATGGAGGTAAGTGTTCCCAGTGTTCATATGCAAAGGCCAAAGCATGACATCAGGCATTTTCTCTATTGCTGTGTACCTAAGTGCCTTGAGACGGGTCCCTTATTGGACCCAAAGCATCTGATGTTCTTTTAGAAAAGTAGCTTTTGGGTGTGGGAGATGATTCAGTGGGTTAAGGCACTTGCAACCAAATCTGAGGTTTAGTCCTCAGAACCCACTTGAAGGTGGAAGGAAGGGGAGAACCAACTCCACAAATATATATGACCACACACATCCCATGGCATGTGCCCCCCACTGTGCTCCCACCTACAAAATAATACATTTCAAAAAGCAGCTTTTGAAGATAAAGATATGCTTGCTATCAGATTCCATCACAGCTCTGAATAAGCATCTTAATTCAGTGAATCTCTCTCCTCCTGTGATTTTAGTGTATTCTTTGGAAGACTGAATAATCTTAAACACTTGAAACTACTATCTAAAAGATACTTATAATTGATATGCACACAAGTCTTTAATAACCACCCTATAAAATATCAGATGGAAACATCCTGGCTTCTCCAGTGATCCCATGGGCCAACCACATGGCAAAAGCCCCAACAAGGAAGCGTGAATCTGTCTGTGTGGACTTTCACTGGGACCCACAAGTGGTGGATGTGAATGATCCATCGAGGATGACTACTCTGGGAACATCACAATCAAATGTCTCTGCTGTGGGTATTCATCTTGAATGCCAAATTGACGGGACCTACAATCACCATCGAAACAACCCTCTTGGCATGCCGGGGAGGGAGTTTCTAGATTGGGTTAGTTGAGGTGGAAAGATCTGTCCTAATTGTGGGTGGCACCATCCCATGGGCTAGGGTCCTAGGCTGATAGGAAGGAGATTACAAGTGGAGCACCTGTCTTTGCTTCCTAAGTGAGGATACAGTGTGGCCGGCTGCCTCCTGAGGCCGTGTCTCCCATAAATGTTTCCTTCTTTAAGTTGCTATTGTCAGGTATTTTGTTACAGCAGAAGAAGAGTAACAAATCCATGAGCTTCTCTGTTCTGTGGTTCTTCCCTGCTTGGGTCTAGGACTGTGTGGGAGGGAGTCTCAAGCTAATTCAGTCTGTAAGACATCACAGATGACAAAGGGTGAATATCTGGCAGTGGCCAAAGATAATTTCTCCTTTTTATTTCTTATATTTTCTTCCTGCCTCTTTGCTGCCTTTTGCATATTTTCTTCATGGTATTTAATAGAAGTTTGGAAGACTTCTACAGTTAATAACAGCCAAACTTCTGACCACTTATGAACAATAGGCATCCTGCCAAGTGCTTTAAGATTTTGCTTTGTTATCAGCTGATGTACATTTTACACATGGAAAAACTAAGGCTCAGATGATATTACCCGTTAAAGTTAATAAAGGAAGAAAACAAGACAGGATACTGTGCTATAAGAGTCACTGAACAGATTTCCTTTCTTTTTCTTATGTGTCACATAAAAGCTTGCTGAACTAAAACCTGGACAGAACAAAGAATTAAAGGCTTAAAAATCATTTCTTAGCCACAAGATATCATAAGATTTTTATAATGTTATAATATTTAGCTTAGTTTTGTAATTATTAATGTATTTTAATATATTAAGAACCATGCTTTAATATATTAGATTCTAGAGCCATCATCCTAGCATTTAATTAACCTTGCATTCTTGGATTCTGTGGGTCATAGCTCTCTAGGCCTTATCCTTAAACTTATTGCTAATGAACAATCTCTCCTCACTACTGTGAGTCTCCATGGCTGGAGTGTGGACATGTGCTGTTGAGAGATTAATCAGTGGTTAGTAAAGTGAATTATGTATTAAACCCTTAAAGTAAATAAGTAAGATGTCTTCAAAGTAGCTTTGGGGGCTGCAGTGGTGGCTCAGGGAATTAAGAGTATGTACTGCTTTTATAATTAACCCATGTTTGATTCCCAGGACCATGTTAGCAGCTCACAGCAACCTGTAATTCCAGCTCCAAGGGAAGGAAAATAGAAGACAGTAATATAAATGTGTAAAGAGGATAATGGAAAGGAAGAGTTAAATAGGAGTGGTAGGGTGGAACAGTAGGGTAGAGGAGGGAGTATGAAGGGAGATAAGTAGCACTAAAGGCCTTTTGAAAAAGTGAAATGGAAACCTCCTGGAGAAGTTTCCTAAAATATATATAAAAAGATATATAAAAAGTTTAAATGGAGTTACTCTATAACAAAGGGACAGTACCTCTACTGAACACCACAGGCTAGCAAATAAAAAGCCTGTGGTAGGAAAGGGTTGCATCTTTTGTTGTTGGCCAGTGGGATCCCATAGTCGTCCCCCCCCCCCACAATTTACTGGCTATTGCCATCACTCTTGGTTTCCTGGAGGGTTTTATGATAAGACTCTATTAGACAAGATTCTATGTATATGAGTCAGAGAACAAACGGGAAGGAATCTAGCTGGTCCTGACCTTGAAGCTTCTGCCCTACTGGCTAGCTTTCACAGTGCTGCAAGGAGCTATGCACACTACCAGAGGAGAAAAATAATAATCAGTCTTAGCCAGTTGTGAACCCTGAGAGCTACAATAACCACTTGGCTGGCAAGATATGCTCACTGGTACAATAGTGGCACACAAGTTATAGGAATAACCAACTGCTTTATGATTGGATTTGAGGCCTGCTCCACAGATGGAACCCATGCCTAGCACCACTGTTAGGGCCAAGAACCTGTGACTAGACTGGTCACCAGCCCTAGGGGAGAAACTACTACTATTATGCTGTTAGATGGACATAGTAGTTAACTGAGAACTAATGACTCATTCCCATAGATTTCTGCCTCTCTTAACCCTCACTAGGGAAGGTTTTTTGGCAGGAGATGGAGATTAATACAGAGATCCGCATCTGGTCAGTGAGTAGAAAGTAAGAGGCTATGCAATATTCAGCCGTAAATGGGACATCCACATCACATTCCCCCTGCAAGGCTCGGGGACTGTCACACAAGAGCAAATCAAAAGATTGTAAGATCTAGGGGTGGTGGATAATTACAGTGAAACAGGACAGTTCCACATATGAACCCAGAGTAGTTGCAACAGCCAGCTCAAGCCAGGCACACTCCCAGCATGGAGGAGGGAAGGTGGGCAAGAAGCCCCACTTCTAGCTGAGGATCTGTTGCCATTTGATAGCTGCCGGGAGAGGGAGAATCGTGTGGCTCCTGATAGGGTGGCCTCACCCCAGGGACTGGAGCCACAGCCAAGGGCAATTGGGCCCCACAATTGGACTTGATGAGCTTTTTAAAAAAGAGGGCACTGACTCATTATAAATAGCTGTTACAAGTAGGATCCACAGAGGGGTTCGATGTTTGTAGCAATCTGAGACTTTTCTTCCTTTCAATGTTCAGACAGGTCAACCTTTCAATTGGTACTTTCTGGTACATCCTACTCAATGCAAAGCTGTATCTTTTCTTTCTCAGCCGTTAAGTTGGTGACATTTTGACCTGTTGGAACATACAAATCTTTTCCCATAGTTAGTTTTAAGATTTGAATTGCAAGGTTTTTGATGAAAAGGTTTCATGTCTATCTGTATCTCCCCCCCATTTTTTTTAACCCATGAGTCTCCAGAAGACAGTTGTATTATACATACCTATAGGGTGGAATCAAGGCACAGATTTCATCAAATCCACCCATGCTGTTTGAGTTATAGAGGTAATCTCTTATAAAACCAGTAAAACTGCCCTCTTTAATTGCCTAATAGACATAAGAACTGTGAAAAGGATTATTCTCTATTCAGAACCAAATATAATACTAAAGTCCTTAAGCTATGCACTTAAGCAAAATATATTAATACAGGAGCTCTGACATCAGCAATGGATTATTCTACCAAGGAGATGTTGGCCAGGGGATCCAAGCCCCCACAAAAGGTCAAGGGTCCTTGCCTCTCTAAAACTGGGATACATGCAAAGAGAAGCAGAGAGGCCGATAAGGACCCTGCTGTCAAAGACCTGACGTGTATACATGGGAAGATGTATTGAGACCACACATGCAGTGTACAGATGGCCCTGGCAATACCAGAGAGTGTTACCAAAGGCCAACTAAAACCAATAAAGCAAATAGGGTCTCCTTGAGTCAAGCAAGATCCAACTCCTCACTCGCATCAGCACCAGCTAAACCAGCTACATCCACTGCCTGGAATATACTGTTGCAGCAGAGGCAGCCAATATGCCTGTATATCCCAAATCAAATTGGCTATTGCTCTCTCCTCTTGAGGAATAACACACGGTCTGTATGCCACAAGCTTACATCCTCTACAGGTAGGAGATTTATAAGCCACAGTAGAGCCTGTCAAATTTACAGGAAAAAAATATGTAAATTCCAATGGATAATATTACCATCCCAGACATATGTGTCTATTCAAGTAACCTACCATAACTATTTTGCTTATTGTAAATACCCTATATATCTAATTGTTGTGCTTCATTAGTAGGATCAAAGGTTATGCCTGGAAAACTGTCCGCCCATGAAAGGAACAGCCCAGAATTGACCAGATCCAAGACAAACAGCTCCAGAGGAAAGTAGACTGTTTGCTTCTCATCCACACTGTGACCCCTTTTCTTTTTTATTTAAATTAAATTATTTATATTTTATTATGTGTATGACATAATAACTGTCGCATGCAAGTCTCGTGCACCCGTGTCCTTGCAAATGCCGTGGAGTCAGAAGAGGGCTCTCGGATTCCCTGAACTGGAAGTTTCCCTCCGGAATCGAGCTACAGAACGGTTCTTTTGCCGCCATGTGGGTGCTGGGATCGAACCCCCGGGTCCTCTGTAAGAGCGGTCGCGCTCTCTAACGCTAGAGCTCAATCTCCTGTGCCCTTTTCTAAGCCTAGGGAACAACTCTGCGGAAGAGGGTGTGTGGTAGAATGTAAGGGCTTGCGATTGGGGTGAATAGGTGATAAACTACACAATATATCTCGAACTCATTGGATCAACTTGATTTGAAAACATACAGGACGACAGCGCCCCCCCCCGCTGGATGGTGGGGCTGAGGGGGTTGGCACAACACCTGCAAACTTGGTTTTACATGAAGGGATGTTTTACCCATAAATTATCGCTTATTGCTAAAAAAATGAAAAAAAAAAACTAGAGAGAAGAGGAGATGCAGTGACAGTTATGGCAGAATGCATGATCTGGGATGGGGTGGTGGGGTGGGATGGGGGGGTAGGAAAGGCGAAATAGCCTGAACTGAAATGAAAATGATGTATGAAATACAACAAACGCACAATAAAAAAAAAAAAAAAAAAAAAAGAGGGCACCGCTGGGCATGACGGCTTTAATACCGTACTTAGGAGGCAGAGGCAGGTGGGTTTCTGTGAGTTTGAGGCCAGCCTGTTCTACATAGCCAGTTCTAGGCCAGCTGGGGCCACAGTGAGATCCTGTCTCAAAAAACTAACAAAAGAAAATAAGAGGTTTCTGTGAGTTTGAGGCCAGCCTGGTCTACATAGCCAAGTCTAGGCCAGCTGGGGCCACAGTGAGATCCTGTCTCAAAAAACTAACAAAAGAAAATAAGAGGGAATAAAATTGGGTTGGGGAGAGGGATCTGGGAGAAACTGGGAAGGGGAGAGGGATCTGGGAGAATCTGGGAAGGGGGCAATCTGGGAGGAGCTGGAGATGATAAAAATACAATGTATGGAATTCTCACAGAATTAACCATAGTATTATTCAAAAAGAGAAGGAAAAGAGACAGATTCCTTACACTGATAAAGTTGCTTGTTTTTCTATAATGGGACAGACTTGAAAACAAAACAAAACAGAAAAAACCTCCACCATGACCATTACCAACAACAAACATTCGGGAAGCCAGCAGATAATTACTATTTGTCCTACCTGCAAACTTGGAAGGTAGAAAAAAGGAATCGGAAACCCAAACATTTAACCCTAATTAATACCTGACACTAATCAGCTTCACCTGACACAGAGGCTCTTTCTAAAACCCATTCAGGAGAACTACCAAACATAGGCATGGGGGTAAGAGGCTCAAGAATCTTCCATGTGGTCCTGTCTTTTCCTCCTCACCAGTCATGATGGGTAAGAACATCCCCACCTTGAAGAACAGCCATGGGTCATCTCTCCTGTGTGCAGTTCCTTTAAGCAATGCCTGAAGCGAGAGGAGCTGTCTAGTCCCTGGGAATGGAGGCTCAGCTTCAGCCTTAAATCACTGGTTCTCTCAGCAACCAAAGGATACTAAGCCAGTTATGATATATTGAAACTTCTATATCTGAATGGATCTTCTTATTTGAGGAGAAGCAAACACGAAAAGGTTCAGTAAGAGGCTACTGAAAAACAGATGATAAAACAGAACTCCAAATAACAGTAGCTTAAGGGCAAGGAGAAGAAACCCTCCCGCTGGGAACAGTGTAAAATATGGAGTCAGAATCAAACCATAACGAAAGCAGTTTTCTTGAGGTGAAGGTCCTGATTTCTAAGAATAAAAGTTGAATTTGTTTCAGAAAAGTTAATGAAGTTTAAACCATATCAATATATGGCTATTTGAAATGTTTCAATTTCAAAGATAAAGGGAAAGATGTCCTATGAAATTTTATAAGCAGACAGAGAGAGAGAGAGAGAGAGACAGAGACAGAGACAGAGACAGAGACAGAGAGAATACAACTAGCCAATATTTTTCCTCCCTGAAGAAAATTTAGAAGGAAATTATGAACAACTTTAAGATCCTAGACTTTAAATTCAGCCAGTTATTTCTTATATTGTGAATCCCTTAACAGGTTCTAGAACTAAGCTACCATTTATTTTAAGAGTTAGGAATTTTTGGTATATGGATGAAAGATATTTATATATATTTTAGAGAATATAAGATCAAAGGAATGTGGAAAAAACTAGTTTGTCATGACATTATGTCTAACCACAGTATTTATTTTATGGGAGTGCTTCTTAGTATTTCTTAGACAAGGCTGCTTGAGCTTTTGTTCAAGCCTTTTCTAAAATATTATAGGGAATTTAAAAGTATCAGGCTGGTGTAACTTAGCCTTTCTGAATGCTTAACGACCATACTTAATGCCCATACCAATTTGGCCAAGGGTCTTAAGGGATAACTTAGTTCCTTGCCCTCAGAGGTCAATTAAGTCCCAAGGGACTATGCATGGGGGCGTCTCTTGAAATGTCCTGCAAATATGAGTCACCAGTCTTCCTGTGCAGGGAGGTCTTGGAGATCCACTAATGGGACTTCAGCCAGTGTCCAGTCTATAAAGAGGAAAGTCTGCTCATGCTTCCAAAAGGGAAGCCTGGTCTAGCAAGACCTGACTTTGTCCTTGAGTGGATGGAACTGGTGATTGAAAAGCCAAATGGAGCCAGGGCCTCCCTCCCCCCCAAAATCCCAAATAACCCTTGAGGACCAGATCCTCAAATGACCTTGATAAAACAAAAACCTTGGTTAATCTGGGCTAATTGTGTGGCCTTAAACATCCAAAAGGAAAGTATAACCAGAAACAAATAAATAGTAAGTCCTAAGAAATCGTACTTCAGGTATAAAACTTGAGATCTAGTAAAAAGCCTGTCTTACTGGTAAGTGCAGCTACCCTGTGGCTGCCACTGCTTTTGTCATCCTTCAACGGTGTGAGAAGACACAGATTTTCAACCTTCCAATAAGGACTGAAGACTCATGTCTCTCCAAGAATCCTCCTAACCTTCAGAGCCAGATGGGGACTCATGAGACATCTACTTTGAGGATTTAGATACTACAGGCGTTTCCATTTCTTCAGAGTATAGACTGCCATTGTTGGACTACCCAGGTTGTATCATGGAGACCAGTACAGGAAGATCAAGACAGGATGCGGCACTTACTGGACCTCATTTGGTGACCATGGGAAGGGAAATCCCCAGTGTGGAACACAAGGACAGAACCTGATGGTGGTTTGGGCTTGCCAAGGAGGAGATTTCAAACATGACATCTTTCAGCCTAATAAAAAAATCATAAGCTGAAGATACTAAAACCTATGATATATGTGGCATGCATGTGTGCATATTTTGGAGTTGCATATTGGAATAACAGCAACAACAACAACATAAAATACTGTGTCAAAGAACTGACTGTAACAGTGAACTTCTGCTTGAAACAGTAAACTTCTGCATTGAGAATTTTGAGAGAGAATGAGAAAAAGATAAAAAACGTGTTTGGCAGAATGCATGAGTTCTGGTGGGGTGGGGGAACAGGGAGGGAGGCATGGGTCTAGATTTGATTTGTAATGTAATTTTGTATGAAAATCACAGAGCTTCAATAAAACATTGGCTTAAAAAAAGGAAATGGATGGAATATAAGAGCCAGAAGACAGGGTGAATTATCATCATTTTTAAATTAATTAATTAATTAATTATTTTTTATTTGTATGAGTGTACTGACTGCATGTAGTTAGGTGCAGCCATGTTATGCAATGCTGCAGAGGTCAGAGGAGGGCATTGGATTTCCCTGGAACTGGAGTTAAAGATGGTTCTTAGCTGCCATGTGGGTGCTGGGAATTGAACCTGGGTCATCTGCAAGAGCAGTTGGTACTCTTAACCACTGAGATGTACCTAGCTGTAACCACTGCAATCATGAACTTACAACAGCCCTTACCTACATTGGTCCTGCTAAAGACTGGGCCAATAATCTAGCCATGGGAGGGAGAAGGGCTCATTAAAATTAACGGTCCTTACTATTGGCCATTGATAATTTCTGGGAAAGGGGGAAAATTTTTCTTCAGATGGAAACTCGCTGCTGAGTTCAGCAGGCTCCAAACTCATGGTCACACAGATGGACCTGGGTTAAACTTACTGTCACAAAACAAAATGAGTAGACATGTGAGGGTTTTCATCTAATATATTTATCATCTATTGGTCCTTTAATCATGCTTGGCCACAACCCACATGATGTTCTTCCTTCCTAGAACCAGGTTGGCAGCTTCACAAGGCTGTAAGCAGTCTAATGGTTCCTAGGCTGAGCTTCTGGCAAGGAGGGTGGGGGGAACTGCAAGAAATCACCCGTGGAGAAATAAAATGGACTCAAAGAGAGGGTCTTGAAAATAAGTGACTCAGTTTTATTCATGCCACCAATGTGTTTATATACTAAAACCTACTGTGCTCTGGGCAAGGAAGTAGGGGGAAGAAGGGTGTGAATGAGGGGAAGGGAAGTGCAGGCCATTTGGCTCCT
>VZQC01010027.1:277683-303678 GCA_009823505.1 Rhizomys pruinosus
CCCACAAGGAGTTCCTACCCAAGGGAAGCAGGATGATTAAACACAGGTATACCTTGTCAATGATACTGTCTGCTTATCACAGATTGGGGGTGAATCCTGGTTCTACTAGGACAAGCTGTGGCCTTGGGCTATCATTTCCTCATCTTGGAGGATGCGTTTCTTTAACTCATAAACTTTGATAATCTCCTACCATGAAATCATGAAGACAGGGGAGGCGTGGCTAGAGTCACCGACTCAAACACATTAGGGGTCATAAATGTTAATTCCTTATTGTCCTTATATTTGGGTAAGGATAAGTTGATTGAATTTGTTTTAAAATACCATTTTTATTAAAATTTATTAAAATACAATCTCTTACAGGGAATAAATAACTGTATATTTGTTTTAAGAAAAATACATGGAACATATTGAGTTTTAAAAATTTACCCCACTGGGAATGCTTATTTTCTTCCTCCAATCTTCACTTCCTGTGGTAACTGAAGAGAAAGGGGCAGTTTTTTTGAAGAATTCAGGCAGAACACAGGTTTTGAGGAGACTTTAAGCTTTAAAGGAAACACATCAACGCAAGAGGAACTGTCTGAAGGCATCAGAGAAAAGAGGGGGAAATTGCGAAAGTACCTTCTAAAGATTCTATTCTTTAAAACTGTCATGACTAGCAATTTCTAAGTTCAAGCTGCTGAGGACTCCTCAGGCAGGGGACAGCATTCAGAGTAATTTCTCTCTAATGAAAACATTGCATGCAGCTCTGAGAAGCAACCAACACCCACGGAGTGCAGAGATAAGAGACGGTGCTGAAGGAGCTGCAGTTCTGTCTTCCAGTAATTTCCATAGCTTGATACTTCACTGTTCCTCATGGTCTGATCCTCAGGAGACCTGACATCCTTTTTCCAATGGACTCCCCCTCCCTCTAGCTAGGATTAGACCTCTGCTGCAGCCCACCAAGGTTCGACCTACAATGCAGGATTGACCATGATCCACCTTTAAAACAAGTCAACTTTCATGTTTCGTTGTTGGAGGATTTCAAAAATAAAATATGCCTTGGAATTGAAGTCCAGGGTGCTCTTCTCAGAACATTCCAGAGAAAACACCTCTTCCTTTCTCTGATATAACTTCATGCACTTGGGAGGCAGAGACAGGTGGATCTTTGTGAGTTCAAGGCCAGCCTGGTCTACAAGGCAAGTTCCAGGACAGCTGGGGCTACAGGGAGACCCTGTCTCAAAAAAGAGCTGTGGGGGTTTGGGCACAACAGCCTGTAGATTGGTTTTGCACGAGGATCTTGTACCATGGATTATCACTTATAGCTCAAAAAGGAAAAAAAAAAAACAGAGAAAGATGCAGAGACAGTTTTAGGGCAGAATACATGATCTGGGATGGGGTGGGGGGAAGGGGGAATGAAAGAGACCCCTTCCTTATCTGAAATTGACATGATGTAATGAAAATGCACACAAAGCATCAATAAAATTAATTAAAAAAAAAGAAACTAATTTTTTTTTTTTTTTTTTTTTTTTTTTTTTTTTTTTTTTTTTTTTTTTTTTTGAATGTGTATGAATGTACTATCTGAGAATGCAGGTCTGTGCACCCGTGTCATGGCAAGGCCAAGAAGGTCAGAAGAGTGTGTCGAATTCCCCTGGAACTTGGAGTTAAAGACAGTTCTCAGCCGCATGTGTGTGATGGGAATTGAACCCGGGTCCTCTGCAAGAGCAGTCGGCCTCTTAACGGCTAGGCCAACATCTCTCAGCCCCAAGAAAAAAAAGGGCAATTTTTATAAAAAATCAAAGTAAAAGTGCCTGGCCCTGATGGGATTAACAAATTCACAGGAGCCCACAACAAATGACCACATCTGGGCCAGTTCCAGGTGTAAGGTGATGACTTTCATAGAAAAAAAAAGAAAAAGCCGAGAAAATGAGATTTCTAACGGGTTGAACAGGTGGAAAAGAGAACTCTTGGCACCACTCCGGAGACCAATCCCCCTGTTTGGGAAACATACTATCCACAAATTAATTCCTTTAATGGAAAGAAGTCCACAGCTGTTATGTGCACCTTACCGTTTACATATAAATAGCTGACACTAATCCAGCAGGACTCAGCAAGGACAGAAATCTGAGATGAAGGGAATCTAAAGAGTAGTGTGAGCAAGATTTTCCAGAAGAGAGAGAGAGAGTAGACAAATTTATCAAAAGAGAAACAGCTAGGAAAGATCGCATTCCGTCCACCATTCCTCTCCCTCCACCAGCCCGTTTTGCTTATTGATCATTGCTTGGTACTGAAAAAGAAATTATATTACATACTTGGATTTGGATAAATGCTTAGACAATCCTAGCCCACCATCCCTCCCCTAACCCTCTTACCTTCCTCTTCTCTCTTAAACCTTCCCTCCTTTTTTTTGTTTTATAAAAATGTAACACCCCCACACACACATTCAACACACACCACACACACACACGACCCCCCCACAGGATTCCTCCCCAATGTAATCATCTTATTAACCCATGTGTGTGTGTGTGTGTGTGTGTGTGCGCGCACGTGCTCAAATCTCTAGAAGTCATAGACAATTTTGAGTATGACTCCTGTTGGGATTTTGGTCAGTGCACTAACTGAATTTATAAATTTGGAAACTGAAACCTTTGCAACATGGTAATAGAATCCACAGATCTGGTTTTTCTCTTAATTTGTTCAACTAGTGACATGTATTAATACATTTTCAAATCTTTTCCTGAATATTTTGTACATATTTTGCTAAGTTCACCAGTATATATCTTATCTGCTGTTTTAAGCAGTGTTTTTCTTATTTCATATTCTATAGAACTAATTGTGTCAAAAAATACTGTGGAGCTTGGGTACTGAACAAACTTGTTAAAGATGATCTTTTCCTAAGAGTTTCTATACAGAATTGCTTTTGCCCTATATATGAACAGTTGTGTTGATTGCTTAAGTGTATTTGTTTTTCTTTCTTGGTTTCTGGCTCTTGAAAGATGTTAGTATTCCCTCTAATAATTTTATGTGTCGTCCTGAGGCAGGAAAGGCAGAAAGCACAAGAAAAAGATCTCACCAAACTAGGTAATTCATTAAACTACAACAACTCTAACTGAAATACTGATAAACCATAACCCCCAGGCCAAGGTCATAAAGAGGGAAGTTTAGTTTAAACCATAACTCTAATAAATATCACCAAAAATTATCTCCACATTTGAAAAAGCATTTGATGATAAAAGCTTACATTGCTGAGAAATGGAGGCTGTTTTATATGCGGTAAAGGCCATGTTAACAGCAAACAGCACTATGCCTATAGGTTAATCTCTAGAAGTTTCTTGGTAAAATTGAGAATAAAAAAAGAATATGAAAAATAAAAATCACAAGCCAGAAAAGAGAAGGGGGGTGGAGCAATAGGGAAATGGTGACCAAGTTGGGGTACACAGCTTCATTAGACAGGAGTGAGTTCTGTTGTGCTATGCACAGTGGAGTAATACTGGGTGCCACTGTGTTTATTATATACCTCAGATGTTAGAAGAAAAGACTGAATGTTTCAAGCACGTGGGAGCAACAAATACTTGAAATGGAAGATGAGTTCATGCTAATCGCCTGACTTGTATCAAAATATCACATGGAATCTCATTATTATGTACAATCTCATGTTTTATGCATCAGTTAACATATCATCCAAACATATGTGTCTATGCCAAAGTAACCTACCATAACTATTAGTGCTGCTTAAATACCTATATATCTAATTGCTTGTGCTTCATTAGTAGGATTGAAAGGTTACTCCTGGACAAACTGTCAGCCCATGAAAGGAAACAGCCAGAATTGACCAGAGTCCAAGTCAACAGCTCCAGAGAGAGTGGACTGTTTTACTTCTCATCCACCTGTGCCCCTTTTCTAAGCCTAGGGAACAACCTGCGGAAGAGGGGGCGTGGTAGAATGTAAAGGCTGCGATTGGGGTGAATGGTGAAACTACAGCAATGTAGTCTGGACACTCATTTGATCAACTTGATTGAACAAACAACCTGTCACCCCCCACTGGATGGTGGGGCGCTGTGGGGGTTTGGGCACAACAGCCTGTAGATTGGTTTTGCACGAGGATCTTGTACCATGGATTATCACTTATAGCTCAAAAAGGAAAAAAAAAAAACAGAGAAAGATGCAGAGACAGTTTTAGGGCAGAATACATGATCTGGGATGGGGTGGGGGGAAGGGGGAATGAAAGAGACCCCTTCCTTATCTGAAATTGACATGATGTAATGAAAATGCACACAAAGCATCAATAAAATTAATTAAAAAAAAAGAAACTAATTTTTTTTTTTTTTTTTTTTTTTTTTTTTTTTTTTTTTTTTTTTTTTTTTTTGAATGTGTATGAATGTACTATCTGAGAATGCAGGTCTGTGCACCCGTGTCATGGCAAGGCCAAGAAGGTCAGAAGAGTGTGTCGAATTCCCCTGGAACTTGGAGTTAAAGACAGTTCTCAGCCGCATGTGTGTGATGGGAATTGAACCCGGGTCCTCTGCAAGAGCAGTCGGCCTCTTAACGGCTAGGCCAACATCTCTCAGCCCCAAGAAAAAAAAGGGCAATTTTTATAAAAAATCAAAGTAAAAGTGCCTGGCCCTGATGGGATTAACAAATTCACAGGAGCCCACAACAAATGACCACATCTGGGCCAGTTCCAGGTGTAAGGTGATGACTTTCATAGAAAAAAAAAGAAAAAGCCGAGAAAATGAGATTTCTAACGGGTTGAACAGGTGGAAAAGAGAACTCTTGGCACCACTCCGGAGACCAATCCCCCTGTTTGGGAAACATACTATCCACAAATTAATTCCTTTAATGGAAAGAAGTCCACAGCTGTTATGTGCACCTTACCGTTTACATATAAATAGCTGACACTAATCCAGCAGGACTCAGCAAGGACAGAAATCTGAGATGAAGGGAATCTAAAGAGTAGTGTGAGCAAGATTTTCCAGAAGAGAGAGAGAGAGTAGACAAATTTATCAAAAGAGAAACAGCTAGGAAAGATCGCATTCCGTCCACCATTCCTCTCCCTCCACCAGCCCGTTTTGCTTATTGATCATTGCTTGGTACTGAAAAAGAAATTATATTACATACTTGGATTTGGATAAATGCTTAGACAATCCTAGCCCACCATCCCTCCCCTAACCCTCTTACCTTCCTCTTCTCTCTTAAACCTTCCCTCCTTTTTTTTGTTTTATAAAAATGTAACACCCCCACACACACATTCAACACACACCACACACACACACGACCCCCCCACAGGATTCCTCCCCAATGTAATCATCTTATTAACCCATGTATACCTTGTCAATTAATACTTCTTTTATCACGATGTTTTTGTTACATCTATTTTTAATTACTAAGCTTTTTCCCATTTTTCCTTTCACGATGTTCCTCGCCTCATTTTAATATGCGTTTCTTTAACTCATAAACTTTGATAATCTCCTACCATGAAATCATGAAGACAGGGGAGGCGTGGCTAGAGTCACCGACTCAAACACATTAGGGGTCATAAATGTTAATTCCTTATTGTCCTTATATTTGGGTAAGGATAAGTTGATTGAATTTGTTTTTAAATACCGATTTTTATTAAAATTTATTAAAATACAATCTCTTACAGGGAATAAATAACTGTATATTTGTTTTAAGAAAAATACATGGAACATATTGAGTTTTAAAAATTTACCCCACTGGGAATGCTTATTTTCTTCCTCCAATCTGCACTTCCTGTGGTAACTGAAGAGAAAGGGGCAGTTTTTTTGAAGAACTCAGGCAGAACACAGGTTTTGAGGAGACTTTAAGCTTTAAAGGAAACACATCAATGCAAGAGGAACTGTCTGAAGTCATCAGAGAAAAGAGGAGGAAATTGCGAAAGTACCTTCTAAAGATTCTATTCTTTAAAACTGTCATGACTAGCAAATTTCTAAGTTCAAGCTGCTGAGCACTCCTCAGGCAGGGGACAGCATTCAGAGTAATTTCTCTCTAATGAAAACATTGCATGCAGCTCTGAGAAGCAACCAACACCCACGGAGTGCAGAGATAAGAGACGGTGCTGAAGGAGCTGCAGTTCTGTCTTCCAGTAATTTCTATAGCTTGATACTTCACTGTTCCTCATGGTCTGATCCTCAGGAGACCTGACATCTTTATTCCAATGGACTCCTCCCCCTCCCTCTAGCTAAGGAGTAGACCCGGCGCATCCCACCAAGGTTCGCCTACAATGCAGGATTGAACATGATCCACCCTTTAAACAAGTCAACTTCATGTTTCGGTGTTTTGTTGGAATTTCAAAAATAAAATAATGCCTGAATGAGTCCAGGGTGCTCTTCTCAGAACATTCCAGAGAAAACACCTCTTCCTTTCTCTGATATAAACTTCAAGGCACTTGGGAGGCAGAGACAGGGCGGATCTTTGTGAGTTCAAGGCCAGCCTGGTCTACAAGGCAGCTCCAGACAGCGGGGGCTCAGGGAACCTGTCTCAAAAAGAAAAAAGAAAAACCAAGAAAAACAAACAACAAACAACAAAAAAAACAAAGTTCATGTCCCAAGTCTGATATTTTTCTATTTAATTTTATATTAGTGCTATAGAACACCTATATTTCTAATTCAGCAAACTGTAAACACTTCAAAGACAGGATCTGTAGGAAATCTGCTCTGTGGGACACAGGCGGTGCTGGTTAATGTTTGTCAACCCTACACAAACAAGAGTCAGCTGAGAAGAAGGAACATCGATGGAGGAATTTTCTCCATCAGGTTGGCTTGTGGTCCTGTCTGTGCAGCATTTTCTTGACTGCTGAGGGATGTGGGAGGGCCCAGACCACTACGGGTAGTGCTACCCCTGGCAGGTAGTCCTGGGTTGTATAAGAAAGCTGGCTGAGTATAGGCCAGAGGAGGAACACAGTAAGCCGATTCCTCCATGGTCTCCTCTTCAATTCTTGCCTCCAGCTTCCTACCTTGGCTCCCCGCCCCTCAGGTTGGTTTTGTCAATGTTTTATCACAACAGTAGAAAGCCAATTAGGACGCAGGGTCTCGATCCAGTGTGGGTTCCCTGAAGGACAAGGCAGAGCTCTTCCACCTTGACTTTCTTGTTTGATTAATGCTGTAATAACGATACTGTATCTTCCTTTTGGGGACAATGTCCCCTGCTATGTACCCAAGGATGACCTTGAACTCATGACTCTCCTGCCTCCCCTGTCCAGTGCTAGGGTTATAGCCAGCTATCACCATCACTCGGTTTATGTGACACTGGGGATGGAACCCAGGACTTTGAGTGAGCATGATGGGCAAGCCCTCTACCAACTGAGNCTGACTCTCCCTCTCTGGGTGAGCTCTGACCCTCTCTGGGTGAGCTCTGACCCTCTCTGGGTGAGCTCTGACCCTCTCTGGGTGAGCTCTGACTCTCCCTCTCTGGGCTACCACGAGTTTCCCACTGATAGCTTTACTCCAGCCCACTAACCAGCAAGTGCTGTGTCTAATGTCTCCAATTCGAGTTAAAATCTTTACCTGGGCAGAGACCTTGAGATAGGCTCTCTTCTCAACTCTCTGTCTTTCAGAGAAGAACTCACATATCACTATGTAGAGAAGAAAACTTGTTTTGATTAATTAAGCTTGAGTCCAGACTGTTAGGCTTTTGCCTGTGGACATGTAAGGACGATTCATGTGGTTTTTAATCATGTTTTTATTATGGGGACTTCTTCCTCAATGTCCTAGAAGAATGACATTTCTGGGCAGCTGGAGAACTTCCACTGTATCAGTGGCACAGTTATGTCTTATGCTAGCTCTAGAAGGAAGTATGGACATTGGAATATTATCCTGCCAGGAACAACATACTCTTAGGAGGAACTGCTGACATTAAAGATGAAAATACTGAAGGCAAGCCTGCCCTCTTTCTAAAATCAGTATTAATAATAGATCTTCAGGGGGAATCAGGAAGTTACCCAGGAAGGTAAAAGTTTGAAGATGGAAATTCTAGTGACCTCTACAAACTTCCGCTCTGCCAATAGCAACCAAGCCCTGCTGCTGCAGCTGGGATCTTCTAGGTTTAAGAATAAACATGCTTTCAAAGGTCTAATTACTTTCTTTAGTTGAAAAAGATTTGAGGGTAGCCTTCAAGTGTTAGACATAGAACTAAGTGGACTTTACCTTGATGGAAGCCAATTGTCAGAATCACATAAAGGTATGTTGAATTAAGCACTATGTCAGCAATCATGAAATCTAGGCTAGTGGAGACTCTTCAATCCAGCAACCCATGTTCTTCAAAAGATAAATTATAAGCAAAAGGAAAAGACTGAGGTCCCTTTCCACTGCTAATTCCAGAGAGCACCAGAATAGCAGGGTGAGTCACTAGGATCTGGCTCATGGGGTCACCGTCCCCTGTGCTGTGGGACCAGCCCCATCCCCACTGCTCTGGGACTCATGTCTTCTCTGCTTAGCTAGTCAGCCTGCCCACTGGATGCCCCCATCATTCCTTAGGCATCTTTGCCCTGTTGCAGAGCTCGTGACTCATCAGGCTGGAACCATCTGGTCCCTCCACATAAAAAATCAAAAGTGAGACTCTGAAGCACAGACAAACTAACTATTCCTACCTGATCAGAAAGCAATGAAGACACATCAACAATAAGAACAGAACCAACCTTCAACTCAACAAAGACAGGCTAGAATCCCATATCAGACACACAACCAACAAAAGAAATGCATATGCCCAGGTCACAATGCAAAAACATCAATAATCTAAAAAAAAAAAAGACAATATTTCCCCCACCATGTCCTACCAGTCCTATGAAAGGGTTGTACGATGAGAACTACCCAGAGGACCTCCAGGTCACAGAATTAAAAAGAACAATCATAAACATGATCAAATCATTCAATGAATTTTTTGGTCTTTTTGAGACAGGGTCTCCCTTTAGTCCCAACTGGCCTGAAGCTCACTATGTAGACCAGGTTGGCCTTGAACTCACAGAGATCCCCCTTCTCTGCCTCCAGAGTGCTGAGTGCTGGGATTAAAGGTGTGCACTATCACACCAGGCAAAATCATTCAATGATTTTAAAGAACAATTCAAAGAACTCAAAGAGAATAGGAATAAAGTCCTGGATGGAGTTAAAGAGAAATCCAAACCTAGAGCTGAATGAAATGACAAAGACAATTCAGGGTCTGGAAAGTGAATTCATGAAACAAATGGAAATATTGAAGAAAACTCAAGCTGAGGTGAAAATGGGATTGAAAAATTCAATAAGTCAATTTGAAATGACAGGAGAAAACTTCAAAACCAGATGAATGAATGGAATGGAAAACAGAATCTTAAGACCAGATAAAAAAGTTGAAGAATTGAACCATTCAGGCAAGAATATGAAGAAAACAAACTGAGGGGCTGGAGAGATGGCCTAGCAGTTAAGAGCACCGACTGCTCTTGCAGAGGACCTGGGTTCAATCCCCAGCACCCACATGGCAGCTGAGAACCATCTTTGACTCCAGTTCCAGGGGAATCTGATGCCCTCCTCTGACTTCCTTGGCATTGCATGACACGGGTGCACAGACCTACATGCAGACAGTACATTCATACACATACAAAATAAATAAATTAATTTAAAAAAGAAAAAAAAAGAAAAAAATTGAAAACATAGGAATGGAACATGCAGGAAATATTATACACTAAGAAACAAACAAACCTATGCATCACAGGCATAGAGGATGGAGAAGATTACCAGTTCGACAGCACTGATGAGATACTCAACAGTATTTTAGAAGATCCACGTAGATATAAGATGCATTGTATGAAATTCCCATAAATTCGATTTACAAAGCCAGAAAAAAAGACCAAGAAGAAAATTTTAAATTAAAAGGACATATTGATGTCTATGTCTATGAAGAAGAGGGCCAAGGGCTCAGTGGTTAAGAGCACATGCTATTCCTGGAGACACCTGAGTTCAGTTCCCAGCACCTAGAGAACTAACTCCTCCTTACTGACCGTGAAGTCCTTTTGTTTTCTGTGGCTCTGTAGTCTAAGGTATATTTTACAATAAAGGTAAAAATGTTAATGGAGTATCAAAATAAATATGTCAAAATGCTTCGAAATATGCTTATGGTTTATCTTATAGTGAAAAGTGAAAATACATATCAGGTCTGTTGACAAAATAGTCTTAAATATGTCAAATAGTCTGCTTACTAGATGTGGCCCCATGGTGTTTCCTTAAGAAAATTCTTGTATCTCATTTCTGTGGAAAGTTGGTGACGTTCAGGCCAAGGACTTTTTTTTTCATTCTTTATAAAAACAATTTATTCATTATTTTTAATGATTACTTTTATGTATATGAGTGAATTGCCTCCATGTGTATAAGTGTACCTATGCCATGCAATGCCTGTAGAAGCCAGAAGAGGGCGTTGGATTCCTCTGGAACTACAGTTATTAGTCACCATATGGGGGCTGGGAATCAAACTTGGATCTTCTGCAAGAGTAGCCAGTGCTTTTATCCCGAGCCATCTCTCTAGCCCCAGGGAGTCTCTTTTCTTTCCTAGTCATTATAATCCCATGTCACTTCCAGCTCAAAGAAATTAATCTATTGCTCTCATAGAAAACTAGAAACAATTGTGCGTATTTACTCTGGGTTGTGTGTTAATGAACTATTTTTTATGGTAATTAAAGTGTTTCAAAACTGTATTTGTCTCCTCCAGCTCCTGGCTTGAGCTCCATGGAAACCATCTACTGGCTTGCTTGCTTTGGATGGCTTCTTGGTCCTCAGAGACCGCCTAGGACCTAATCTCTTCTTAACAGTTGCTAACTGGTGGATAAAGATAAACTATGGACTGTAAGACAGGATGGGAGCAGGAGGCTTGAGAGCTGGAGACAGAGAGAGAGAGAGAGAGAGAGAGAGAGAGAGAGAGAGAGAGAGAGAGAGAGAGAGAGAGAGAGAGAGAGAGAGAGAGAGAGAGAGAGAGAGATTGTGTGGGTGTGTGTCTGAGGTCTAGGGATAAACCAGGAGGGCAGGAACTGTCCTGCTCCCAGATGTGGTATTGAACAGGAAGTCTGGTCACTCTTGCAGAAGAATGCAGTGATCAGTCAGTTCTCATTCCCAGCACTTCCTTGCCTTTGCTGGCTTCCACTTCTCAATTTCAAGGAGAAATGTGACCTTAAATGGTACCATTGGAAGGCACCTCACTTTCCACCTGACTTGTATTGTGAATTTCAAGTGACAAAACTCCTTGGTGAAATGAGTGCAGACAGTTGTCTGAAAGTTTGAGAACAAATATGGTCAACATTACCCTGATACTCAGACCAGGAGGGACACAACAGCAAAAGTAACTACAGGTCAATCTATTTGATGAACCTAGATGCAAAAGTCCTCAGCAAAGCCCCATCAAATCAAATCCAAGAGTACATTAAAAAGATCTTAGTAATACAAGGAAATTTCAATATACTCAAAGAAAAATTAATGCATCAACAAGATGGAGGCCAAGAACTTGACTGTCACTTTAGTAGATCTATGAAAGGACATTATATAAAGCTCAAGGATAAAATGATAAAAATGCTGAACAAATTAGGAACATTCCTTCATGCAACCAAGGCCGTTTATAATAAGCCAACAGCTAAGGTTATACTGAAATAGGAGATCCTGAATGCTTTCTCTAGATCAGTTCAGCTAGACTCAGCCACGCCAATGTATGACCAAACTGCCAGTTCATTCAGGGGAAACACTGAAATGAAGCCCTGCATAGACCATGCCAGCTACTGTCGCAGTCATTTGGAACACTAAAGATTTCAAAGTTATTTTCATACCTTATATCTTTTATGTTTTGAGTAAATATGTGGTCTACATCACTTAAGTATTATCAAGAGATGGGACGATTAATAAAATAAGAAGAAATTATTTTTCAGTTCTTTGGCTACATTTCTGTAGAAATCAAATGGACTCTGGGGGATACATAGATGGTTCAGCAGCAAAGAGCACTGGCTGCTCTTGCAGAGGACCCAAGTTCAGTTCCCACACCCACATGGTGGCTAACAATTCCAGTTACAGGGGTGTTGCATATGGGTGCACTTATAATCTTGAAGGCCATACATGGATACACATAAAATAAAAATCTTTTAACAATGAGTCTGAGCTGGGCATGGTGATGCCTGCCTCTGCTCCCAGCAGTCTGAGCTGGGCATGGTGATGCCTGCCTCTGCTCCCAGCAGTCTGAGCTGGGCATGGTGATGCCTCTGCTCCCAGCAGTGGGAAGGTAGAGAAAGTCAAATCTCTGTGAAGTTGAGGCCAACCTGGCATAGACAAAGTGCGTTCCAGGTAAACTGGTGCTACAGGGAGACCCTGTCTCAAAAACCTCAATAAATAAACAAAAAAAAATCTAGTCTTCTCACATGAACCTAACAACGAATCAAATGGAAGCAGGTGAAGAACTTAGAATTGCATATGTGGAGATACTACAAAATCATAGTATAAAAGCCACTCCACATGAGTGCTAAGAAATAGGTATCTGTGAAATTTTCACAACAAAAATAAGATTTGAAAACACGTTTCTTCACATCATTTAAGCAATATAAATACCTCCACAACTGTGAATTTACTCATACCATATTAATTATGCCCTTGGCATTGTTGAGGAGCTTGATATTAATTTATTTAATCTACTCACCAGTCACACTTGGAGGTTCTATTATCACTCTCCTTGTACAGGTGAGGAAACTGAGGAATGGAGAAGTTAGATAACTAGCCAAGAAAAGTTAAAAATATTACAGCTCTGTTCCCTCCTGGCCTTTGACCCAGGCAGGCTCTAATTCCTTAGCCTTAGGTAGCCCCCACCCCCATCTTCCCTGGCTCCCGATCCACTGGACAGACCAGTCCACTTAGGACTCTGGTAAGTCAGATCCCACCCACCATGTGTCTATTCCATTCCTCTCACCCACCCCAACCCAGTTCCTCTGCCTCAGATCTCTAGACTAGCTTCTTAACCCAGACTCGCTAAACTCTCTAGCATAGACTCCACTGGCTCTTGACCTGTCTGACACAGGCCATCTGGCCTACTAACCTGACCAGCCTACCTACTACCCTGTCCCACCAAGCACCCAGACCAGTCTACTACCCTGCAAGAACCTGAAACATGGACCAATTTATTTTCTATACCTGGACAAAAAGCAACCAAGCTACATAAACAAAAATTAAACTAAAGCAAAGCAGAATAGAATTTGCTACTGGGCACATAACCAACAAAGAACACCCATATGCCCAAACAGCAGTGGAAAAATACAAATAATATGAAAAACAAGAGAATATGACCCCAATAAAACCTACTAGTCTCACAGAAATACACTACAATGAGAACCACCCTGAGAAACCTCATGATGTAGGTTTAATAGAATAATTAAACATGATCAAAGAACTCAAAGAAAACACAAAGAACTCAAAGAACTCAAAGAGCAAAAGTATACACTTCTGATGGAAACCCAAGAATATGCAAATACGGTGCAGCTTAATGAAATATCAAAATCAATTCAAGTGAATTCACCAAAGAGATAAAAATAATGAAGAAGGGGCTGGAGAGATGGCCTAGTGGTTGAGAGCGCCGACCGACCGCTCTTGCAGAGGACCCGGGTTCTATCCCCAGCACCCACATGGTGGCTGAGAACTGTCTTTAACTCCAGTTCCAGGGGGAATCCAACATGCTCTTCTGATCTCCGTGCACAACATGTGTGTACAAACTTACATGCAGACAGTACATTCATATACATACAAAAATAAATTAAAAAAAAAATTGCCGGGCATGGTGGCGCACGCCTTTAATCCTAGCACTTGGGAGGCAGAGGCAGGCGGATCTTTGTGAGTTCAAGGCCAGCCTGGTCTACAGAGCGAGTTCCAGGACAGCTGGGGCTACAGGGAGACCCTGTCTCAAAAAGACAAAAAAAAAAAAAAAATTAAAAAAAAATAGTGAAGAAAACCCAAGTGGAAATAAACATGGGACTGAAAAGCTCAATAAGCCAATTGGAAATAATAGCAGAAAGCTTCACAAGCAGAATGAATGAAATGGAAAGCAGCATATCAGGAGTTGATGACAAAGTTGAAGATCTGGACCTTTTAAGCAAAGAGTATATAAAATTTGAAAAAAACACAGAATGTGGGACAGAATTAAAGGACCTCATCTACAAATTATAGGCATACAGGAAGGAGCAAAAGCTCAGGCCAATGACATTGAATAGATCTTCAACAGGATTATAGAAGAAAACTCCATAAATTAAGAAAAGGTTTACCTATAGGGATTAAAGAAGCACATAGAATAATAATTAGAGGATGAGAACAGAAACTCCCCATGGCATATCATAGTAAGAATAGTAAATATGCAGAGCAAAGAGAGTACTCAAAGCTGCTAGAGAAAAACAAGTTTAATATAAAGAAAAACCCACCAGAATTACAGCTGACTCTTCAATACAAACCATGAAAGCCGGAAGAGCTTGGACAAAAGTATTCCAAGTTCTAAATGACCATTGATGCCAACCCCATATACTTTATCCAGGAAAACTATCGATCAGCATGATCGATGAAGCAGAACAAAAAATGTTTCATGACACGAATAGGCTGAAAGAATTCATGCCTAAATCTGCCATAAACACATTTCACATTATAAACATATATTGTTAATAGAATCTAAGCTTTCTGTGGTGAGTTATGTTTCTGGATTTGTTTTAAATCAGCTCTTGAATTCTCTCTTATATTAAGTACAGCTAAAATAGTAGTTCCCTTGGAGAGCCCTAAGCAGGGGTAAAGTTAGATTCTGCTGCGTCTGAGACATCATGGGTCTCAAAAAAGTGAGGGGCGCTCACAAGAAGTTTGCTGGCATGAGGGACTGAATCCCTAATAATCAAACAGGGTCTTGGAGGAGTAATAAAGATGTCATCCTTTCTGCTGCTTCTTGGTCTGAGACAAAGAAACAGCAGGCTTTTTCTTTCATCAGCAGGGGCTCTATTCCAACTAGCTGGTTTAGCTAAGATCTGGATGTATCTCACTCTACTTGGACCTGTGACCTATAGGTTTGCTGTTCTCTGTTTAAATTGACCAGTCCAAAATTAGGGGAGGGGTACCTGCCTGTTATCAGCAAAAACACTTAAAATTCTCAAGCCATCCTAGGGGCTTTGGATTTTGGTGTCTGAGTTTTCTTTCCATATGTAGAGAACTTTTCCCTCTGTGTGAGTGTATATATGTGTGTTCTTCATCTTTCAATAAAGTCTGTTCGCCTGATGCTCTATGCTGTGTCTGAGATTTTTCTTGCCTTTTAATTCTTTAATTGGTGTAGAAAACAAACCCAACCAAGACTCTTAGACGACCTGACATGTAACACTGGTAGTAGGGTGTTCAGCAGCACATAGGCGAGTCCTCCAGACTTCTCGGCATTCTGGATCCTTTCTTTTTAAAGGTCCACTGCCTCATTTCCCTAGGCTTTCTTTTGGAAGCTGAGGATTGGCTGGTTTGGAAAAAACGCTCAGGAGGTAGAAAGCATTTATGCCACACTGGTGCTGCCTATCAGGTCTTATTATGCTGTGGGTTCTGTGGGTTTAGGTCCGTGTGCCGAGGAGCAGGTTGGTTCATTTTAACTAGCCCTTAGAGGACGGGTACAGCCTCAAAGCACATGCCCAGGCAACAAATGTAGTTCACAAACGAGAACCTGATTCTAAATGATTTATGAAATATTCTCTATGAGCAAAATCTGAGCTGGAAATATCCAAGAATAACCTCCTGTACTAGGACCAGGGCCTCCAGATTCTTCCACTGTGTGCAGTAAAGCAAAGCCATTTTTAATGAAATTTAAGACAGGAGGGAAATCCAAGGAAACTCTAACTCTGAACTCCAGCTCTGGCAAGCATAAAAGGACCCCCCCCCCACACACACACCTTTCTCTATTCTAGTTTTGGGTTTTGGTAGCTTAATTTAGTACATCACTCACAGGAATCTTTTCCTGATCTGTGAAACCCAAATCTTCATTCAGAAACAACAATTTTTACTGGCCCTATTTGCTGTTATTTTGGAGACTCTTTACCGACAAGATTCTGCCTGTATGTACATTGCTTAAACAGTGCTAATGATGATAGATTCTGAGTTGACCCCGGGGGGCCTTGATGAAGGCTCATCACCACTCAAGGCTCACGGCATTTCAGACGTATGGTGGGTACCTGGACCCTGTTACCAGTCCCGAACACAGAGCCCACCCAGACCTTCTGAGCCAGACACTCTGAGAGCAGGGCCTGTCTGTCTGTGTGTTGGAACAAGCCCTCCGGATGATTGTATAATGAGCTAATGTTAGAGAACCTCCAGCTTATTCTTAATAGAAACTCAACCAATACTGAAGTTCATAGAACTGGCCAACATTCATACAACTTTTTACGATTTTATTTTTATTTTTAATTATGTGTCTACATGTGTGTCTGTGTGTGGGCTTGTACACATGAGCACTGTGCCTGTGGGGTCTAGATAAGGGTGTCAGATTCCCCAGATTCATGATTGTGAGCCATCTGATATGGGGTGCTGGGTCCTCTGCAAGAGCCTCAGTTTTTAAATCTGAGCACCATACCTGCTCAGCCCTGGTTCAAGTTATTTGCAGACAGTGCCATGATTCGTATTTTTGGTTCGTTGGTCCTGTTACCAGGTATATCAATTTATCTGGAGGACTTAGGGAGTCACACACTCTTCCCTTCCAAAGTCTCAGATTCACTTTGAGATCACTGGAGGTGTGTGCCTGTGGATGTGTTGACATCCTGACAACATTCTCCCCTGCTCTGGGCCACTCCTTTGCGTTCCACGGTGGTTCATTCCAGGACTCTGTCCTCCCTCACTGTGGCTCTTTCTCAGGGCTTGCTTGCCTCACAGGACTCCATAGCTTCCATCTCCTGAATGTGCTTTCACTACTGGTTTCCTTCCTAACCACATCTCCCATCTGCCCAGTTGACACAGTCACCTAGATCAGATGGATGGGGTGGGAGAGAAGCTATCTGCAAACCAGGAGGACAGGGCTCAGCAGGAAAGGAGCTGGCCAGCGCTTTAACCCTGGACTTTCCAATCTCCAAACTTCTGAGAAATAGACTTCTGTTTAAGCCTGGGGTGTTGTGTGTTCACCTAAGCTGACTGAAGCTCCTGGCAGCTTGCTCTTGTCCTGTGAACCCTCCCCTTTCTCCTCTCCTTCTCGGACCTTGCATACCATTCAAAGTCCATGGAGAGGAATATTTCTTTTCTGAAGCCTCCTGACTCTCCTAACCTTATTAATCTCTCCTTTCTCTAATTACAACCTATATCATCTTCTACCTTTTGGACTTAAATAGCAATAACAGTGATGTTAAAGAGTATTGTAGTTATTTTTAGGAAGTATATAAAATATTGTTTTATCATCAGTTCAGGATTCTTACTCTTCTTCCTGTATCCTGCTTGCTTTTCATCTCTGCCTGTCTGTCTGTCTGTCTCTTTTTTTCTCTGACAGTCACATGTGTCTCAGGCTGGCTTCATACTTGCTAGGTAAGCCAAAATTAACCTAGACTCTTTCAGTCTCATTCTCCAACTCTCAAAAGACAGGATTACAGGTGTGTGTCTCTTAGGATTACAGGTGTGTGTCCCATAGGATTACAGGTGTCTAGATTATCAGTGCTGTGGATGGAATTCAGGGCCTTGTGTATTCTAGGTAAGTACTCTACCAACTGAGCCATATATCAAGGCCCCAGACTTTTCTTAATCTAAATCAATGTACAATAAAATGAGTTCTGAATTTCTTCACTAAGTTTTGTAAGCTATTAAATATGTAGATTCAGTGGGTGGTTGTATACAGGTTCCATGCATGGCCTCCACTCCAGGCAGTTCTCCTACCCACGGAGCAATTGTGAGATCCTTTGAATCTTAATAAGAAAATATAATCATTCTATTTATTTCAGCCCACAGATGAAAATCCAAGGTCTCAAAAGATTTCAAAATCTATCACTTTAAATTAATTAGATCTTGGCAATCGATTAAGCTATAATTTTCTTTGCAAAGTGTGTTTCTCATATTTTTTAAAAGAAAATTATGATTCAAAAAGAAATACCTGGACACTCTGAGATATTTTGAAAGTGCAGAAAATCATATAGGGAGAAAAAAATCCATTATAATTTATCACATCATTGACACATACTCCATTATTTTGGAATCATGAAAAATAAATGTATACCTGATATACATTAATTAAATAATATACTTTATTAATTTCATACCTCTCACCCATTTACTGATGATCAACATCTTAAGTCTGCCTTGCCCTGGGCTTCCACCACCTAACTAGGCCTTCTTCATGCTTCATTGGGATTTTTTGCTACATCCTCCAACATATTTTCCTGTGAATGGTCCACACTGGAGTTTTGCTCACATTGAGTCACTGGCATCCACTGCTCTTGGCTATAGTGAGTGGCTCAAAAGGCCATCCAGAAGCAAAACAGAGAAGGATGGGACATGGAGAAGGATACCAATAACCTAAAGACCGCTGTCTGACTTTTCAGAGTTTCTCTGAGTTTTCCATGAGAAACAAAATACTTGAAGGCACTTATGAACTACAGTAAATCTCACATGTGGAGGCTGTTAGTCCACATGCAAGGGCAGATGCTTTTGTTTTGAAAAAAGTTACATGATTCACTCTCAAAATTTATTTTTTATCAATCTTACCTTTAGAGAGGCAAGTAACAGATAAAACTCTGTCAGAAATTAGAAATTCCAGTGCCACTAGTATTGGCTGGAACTGGGTAATGAGATCTGGCTGGCATCCAGTAGAAAAATGAAAAAAAATCATAGAAGCACAGAATTCTTAGTGTATTATAGGCAGTGTTATGAAAAAATCATCCTTTCAAGTATTCATGCCAAAAACCAGAATTAAGAAGTACTGGAATTATGCATGTGGGAAGCTCAAAAGACAAGTGTGTTGGTGAACTGGGCACTGTCCTTACAGGCCCCAGTTGTATAACTTATTTTTTCTTGGTTGCTTTTGAGTTTTATGTAACAGATTGAATAAAACATCACAGTTTTAAGTGTTTGATAAAAATCAATAATCTAATTTTGTCTAACTTTGTACAGCTTTCCAGTGGCACTCATTATCGCTCATCTTGTATGATAAGATGATAAATCCTAAGCTTTTTTCTCCTAAAGACCACACCCCCACACACACACAATCACATACACCTACATACACATCCATAAAAACACATACTTACATACATATATATGCACATACAAATACACACACAAGCACACACATAGTCACACATACACACAAATCATACACACATACATACACATACATATACACACAAAACATGCATTCATATGTATAGACATACACAAATACACAGGCATACACATAAATACACACAATCACATGTACACAATCAGATACACATGAATACACATACACAAATAAAAACCCTCATTCACATACACACAAACAAACACATACATTCACACACACATATATACACACACTCAGGCACTCCAAAATATTCTAGTGTAAAGGCCATGAATATAGACAGCTACTTTTAATAAAGCTATAATCATGTAAACTTGAATAAGAGAACTGTTATATAGTTTATAATCACATAAATTCACATAAGAGGACCACGTTAGATCAAACAATTTAAAAAAAAATTTTTTTTTATTAATTTTATTTATTTCTGTATGTGTATGAATGTACTGTCTGCATGCAAGTTTGTGCACCCGTGTCGTGCAACTCCGCGGAGGTCAGAAGAGGGTATCGGATTCCCCTGGAACTGGAGTTCTCCTGGAATTGGAGTTTCAGACGGTTCTTAGCCGCCATGTGGGTGCTGGGGATCGAACCGGCGTCCTCTGTAAGAGCGGTCGGCGCTCTTAACCACTAGGCTATCTCTCCAGCCCCTAGATCAAACAATTTTAAAAAATCGCATTTAAACTAATAACATTCATCTGTCTTAGCATTTCCAGGTTTGTATTCTGTATTATACCAAGTGTTTAGATTTCAAGCATGAATGAACAGAGTCCCTGTCTTCTTAGGGCTGATAGCTTGAGAATAGATTTGTCAGCAATTGCTTTGTGACTTCCTGCATGGGAAGTGTTACTTGTGCTGGTTGAGGACTAGAGTGGAGAAGGGTGAAGGGCAGGGTAGGGAAGGAGACATAAGTAGATGCCAGAAGGGTGAACCCAGCCTTCATTAGAAAGGACTTCCTGAAGGTAGGATGTGTTTTCTTACCCTCAACTTGGATTCCTACAATGTGAATGTTTCCAGACACAAAAGTGACCTGGTTCCTGAGCCTTAGAAAGAATAGGAGGAAGTTAGAAAGCACAGGGCAAAGTTAGAAGATTAGAGGATTTAGTCCCTGGCAGGAAAATATCAACTTAAATTCTCTACTGAGAAGGGGGGAGATTGAATAATATTAAAATGAAGAGTAGGCAAGAAAGGGAAATTCAAAAGTACTAATTAGAAATGTGGAGTCAAGTTATCCCTTTTTGCAGACAATATGATAGTTTACCTCAGGGATGCTAAAATCTCCTAGAAATGATTAAGAGTTTCAGTAAAGTGGTGGGATACAAAATTAACCTAGAAAAATAAGTAGACTTTCTTTAGACCAACAACAAGCAACTGAAGAAGGACTATAAGGAGAACTTCCCACTCACGATAGCCTCAAAAACAATAAAATACCTAGGAACAAACCTAACCAAAGACACCAAAGATCTCTACAGCAAAAAAATTTAAACCCCCGAAGAAGGAGACTGAAGAAGACAACAGAAGATGTAAAGATCTCCCATGCTCATGTATTAGAAAAATTAATAGAGTAAAAATGTCCATTCTACCCAAACTTATATACAGATTCAATGCAATCCCATTTAAAATCTCCATGAGTTTCTTCACAGACTTGGGAAAAAAAAATCCTTAAATTCATATGGAAAAACAAAAGACCCCGAATAGCCAAAGCAACCCTGAGTGAAAAGAGCAATACAGGGGGGATCTCTATACAAGACTTCAAACTATACTACAGGGCTATAGTCATAAAAACATCTTGGTACTGGCACAAAAATAGCCCTGTAGACCAATGGAACAAAATTGAAGATCCAAGCTTGAGTACATACAATTTCAGCCACCTCATATTTGACAAAGGGGCCAAGAAGACTCAATGGAGGAAAGACAGCATTTTCAGCAAATGGTGTTCAGCAAACTGGATCACCACTTGTAGAAGAACAAAATTAAACACCTACCACTTACCCTGTACAAAAACCAACTCCAAATGGATCAAAGACCTCCATGTGAAACCCAAAACTTTGAAGGTGATAGAACAAAATGTTGGCAGCAACTTACAAGACATAGGCGTAGGAAAAGACTTCCTACATCAGACAGTAGCTGCACAGGAAATAAGGTTAATTGACAAGTGGGACCTCATTAAACTGAAAGGCTTCTGTACAGTGAAAGAAACAATCAAGGAAGTGAAGAGAAAACTCACAGAGTCAAGGAAACCTTCAGTGCTGATACATCTGACAGAGCATTAACTTCCAGAATATATAAACTACTCAAAAGACAAAGAACTAAGAAAACACAAAAGATGTAGTAAAGAGCTGAACAGACTTGATAAGACCTCACTTGATAAGGGAGGAAATAAAGATGACTGAGAAACATCTTAAAAAGTGTTCAACATAGCTAATAATTAAGGAAATGCAAATCAAAACCACTCTAAGATATCATTTCACTCTGATAAGCCTGGCTAGGATTAAGAAAACAAACGATACCAAATGCTGGAGAAATTGTGGGGAAAGGGGAACACTCATCCACTGCTGTTGGGAATGTAAACTCGTACAATCACTATGGAAAGCAGTGTGGAGAACCCTTAAAAGACTCAAAATGAGCTTACCACCTGACCCAGTCATACCACTTCTGGGTACATACCCACAAGAATAATCCTACCACAGAGATACATGCACAGCCATGTTTATTGCAGCTCTCTTCACAATAGCGAAGAGCTGGAAGTGACCCAAGTGCCCCTCAACCAATGAGTGGATAGAGATGTGGTACACATCTCTACACAATGGAGTTCTATGAAGTGGTAAAGAAAGATGACATCATGAACTTTGCAGGTAAATGGATGGAACTAGAGGTATTATGCTAAGTGAAATAACGCAGTCCCAGAAAAGCAAATGATGAATGGTATCCCTCATCCACCCTGGTGGATGTTGGCACCAGGTAGCTATTTGTAAGGCAAACTGAGCAATGTTAATGTTATATTCCTCTTTGCAAGTAAACAACTGTACTCTTATAATGTGAACCTCTTAATAGTCTCTAGAATTAACCTACCACTTATTTTCAGACTTTGTAATCTTGGTATATGGGTGGAGGGTATGTAGGCATATTTTAGAGTTGTATCACTGCTCAGTGTGTCCTAGTTCAAGCCATGCCTAAAAAGTTCACTGGAAAAGGATGACAACACTGTTCCATTTTAATTAAAAATGAAGGAGGAGCTGTAGGGTTGAGACTGTCTGGCTGGAAGCAGGGATCTGCAATCACTGTTACGGTAGCCCCCTGGGGTCTAGCAGCCCCCTGGGATCGGGATATGCAGTATTCCTGCCTTGCCTAGGACAAAGCCCCAGACCCTGAGGGCTCTCTCTTTGAATCACAGAGCATATGTCACACTTCCAGCTTACTATATACACACACAGGCTCTGTTGCCCCTAGTAGGAGCTGTGTTGGGTCATACTTCCCAGAGTATCCCCAAAAGAAAAAAAAATAACAACACTATATGATGACTGAGATTCTTTTAGTAAAGAAAAAGGAGGAAATGTAGGTATCCTTTTGGCAGAAGCACTTAGAGAGTCAGCAAGCAGCCTCCAAGCCTGGACTCCTGCTGATATCTTGCTTGCCTGTGAAACCTGCCTGGCACCAATTGTCTTCGATGCTTGAGGCAAAGCATTGTCACACTCCTGTAGTGATCTGGAGTATATGGCCTGAAATCCTGCCTGTCCCAACCCCTAATTCTGTATGTTCCAACCCACACAAGGCTCTGTATAAAAACCCTGGGTTACAGCAATAAACTGAGTTTTTCCCTTGTGGAATTGGTCCCAGTTCCATCTCTGGATCTGTTTCTTCTCTCTCTCTCTCTCTCTCTCTCTCTCTCTCTCTCTCTAACTTTTTCTCTAATTCTATCAGGACCTCGCTTCCAGATTCTTCCCCTCCCTACCAGGGCTATAGCCGGCTCTATGATAGCCCTGTCCCTGGGAGAAGAACACCTTGGGAAAGCAGACATGCATGAACATTTGATACAATTTAAAACAAGAGTATATTAAAATTAAAAGGGAAACTTGAATCCCGAAAATGATTGGAAATAACATACCAGTTTTTTTCCAGATGACCTAATTTTAGTTAGGTGTGACATATATATATATAAGATATAATATATAGATATAATATAGTATGCAACATGTTGAAGCAATACAAATTGGAGGGAACACACAGCAAAAGAAAATGAACAAAAACAAAAAAAAAAAAGAAACATAAAAGTTCAAAACAAAATCCTCTACTTTGAAAAACTTTAAAAAGACTCAGAAAAAGATACAAGATATGTATAGCAGAACGCATGAACTCAGGTGGAGTGAGGGGCATGGAAAATGAAATGAGTCTAAATTGGACTGAGAAAGGATGTGTGAAATGCACAAAACTTCAACAAAACTATTAAAAAATAAAATACAAATGAAGAGTAGGGCTGTGGAGCTGGTTCCATGGGTAGAGGCATTTGGAGCCAAGTCTGAAGACCTGACACTGAGCTCCCTGGGACCCAATGGCAGAAGGAGAAAACTTCCTCACAGGAGTTGTCCTCTGACCTCCACATGCATGCTAAAGAAAACCCTGGGCCCCAATAAATCAAAGGTAATCAAGAATTGTTTCAAATGTAGAGTAAGCCAGAAGAGAAAGCACAACAGTTAGTCAACACTGAGGAGAAGGCTGGGGGAAGTCCCACTGTGATAGTCAACATGAGGAGAAGGCTGGGGGAAGTCCCACTGTGATATCAACACTGGGGAGAGGCTGGGGGAAGTCCCACTGTGATGGACACTGGGGAGAAAGGCTGGGGGAGTGTCCCGACTGTGATAGTCAACAACGTGGAGAAGGGGGGAAGCAATGGCTGAGTCAACGACTGGGAGAGGCTGGGGGAAGTCCCACTGAGATAGTGAACACTGGGGAGAGGGCTGGGGGAAGTCCCACTGGTAGTCAACAAGGGGAGAAGGCTGGGGGAGGTCCCACTGTGATAGTCAACACTAGGAGAGGGCTGGGGGAAGTCCCACTGTTAGTGAACACTGGGGAGAGGCTGGGGGAGTCACACTGTGATAGTCATGGAGGCAGTAAGGCTGGGAGAAGGCTGGGGAAGTCCCACTGTGATAGTCAACACTGGGGAGAAGGCTGGGGGAAGTCCCACTGTGATAGTTAACACAGGGAGAGGGCTGGGGGAGGTCCCACTGTGATAGTCAACACTGGGGAGAGGGCTGGGGGAGGTCCCACTGTGATAGTCAACACTGGGGAGAAGGCTGGGGGAAGTCCCACTGTGATAGTCAACATGGGGAGAAGGCTGGGGGAGGCTGCCCTGTGAATGTGATAGTAACACTGGGAGCAGGCTGGGGGAACCGTCCCCACTGTGATAGTCAACAGGGGGCGAGAGGGAACTGGGGGAGGTCCCCTCTTGAAGTCAACACTGGGGAGGAGGCTGGGGGAAGTCCCACTGTGTATTCAACACTAGGGAGAGGGCTGGGGAGTCACTGTGAAGTCACAGTGGGCTGGGAAGTCCACTGTGTACTCAACACTAGGGAGAAGGCTAGGGGGCAATTCCCCTGTGTAAGTCAACACTAGGGAGAAGAGGCTAGGGGAAGTCCCACTGTGATATCAACACTGGGAGAGGGCTGGGGCGAGTCCCACCTGTGGTAGTCAACACTAGGGGAGAGGCTTGGGGGAAGTCCCACTGTGATAGTCAACACGGGAAAAGGGCTGGGGGAAGCCCACTGTGATAGTCAACACTGGGGCAGAGGCCTGGGGGAGTCCCACTGTGATTAGTCAACACGGGGAGAAACGGGGGAGTCCCACTGTGGAGTCAACACTGGGAGAGGGCTGGGGGAAGTCCCATGTGATAGTCAACACGGGGAGAAGGCTGGGGGAAGTCCCACTGTGGTAGTCAACAGGGGAGAAGGGCTGGGGGAGTCCCACTGTGAAGTCAACACTAAGGGGAGAGGGCTGGGGAGAGTTTCTCCACTGTGATAGTCAACACTAGGTGAGAAGGCTGGGGAAGTCCCACTTGTGAGTTTTAGTACAACACTAGGGAATGGGCTGGGGGAACCGCCCTGGATAGTCAACATGGGGAGAAGGCTGGGGAAGTCCTACTGTGTATAGTCACATGAGCAGCTGGGGAAGCCTGTGAAGTCAACACGGAGGGGCTGGGGGAAGTCCCACCTGTGATAGTCACAAACTGGGGAGAGGGCTGGGGGGACTTGAAGTCCATCTGTGATAGTCAACACTAGGGCCAGAAGGGTTGGGGGAAAGTCCCACTGTGATAAGAACCTGGGGAGAGGGCTGGGGGGAAGTCCCACTGATGAGTAGTCAACACTGGGGGAGAAGGCGGGGGGAGTGGTGGGGGGGGAAGAAGGGGGAGGGGCTGCCCCACTGTGATCAGTCAACACAGGGAGAGGGCTGGGGGAAGTCCCACTGTGATAGTCAACAGCAGGGAGAAGGCTGGGGGATGTCCCACTGGATAGTCAACACTAGTGAGACAGGCTGGGGGAAGTCCCATGTGATATTCAACATAGGGGAGAAGGCTGGGGAGGAAGTCCCACTGTGATAGTCAAACACAGGGAGAGAGGCTGGGGGAGGTCCAATGTGATAGTCAACACTGGTGAGAAGAGCTGGGAGAGAAGTCCCACTGTGATAGTCAACATGGGAGAAGGCTGGTCGGAAGTCCCACTGTGCGTATCAACACTGGAGGGAGAGGGCTGGGGTAGAGTCCCACTGTGATAGTAACACTGGGGA
>VZQC01010027.1:306916-380922 GCA_009823505.1 Rhizomys pruinosus
AACAGGGGGAGGGGTGGGGGGACTTCGGTCCCACTGTAGACAGTCAACACTGGGAAGGGCTGGGGGAAAGGGAGTCCCCACTGTGGAGTCAACACTGAGGCGAGAAGGCTGGGGGAAGTCCCACTGTGATAGTCAACACTAGGGAGAAGGCTGGGGGAAGTCCCACTGTGATAGTCAACACTAGGGGAGAGGGCTGGGGGAAGTCCCACTGTGATGTACACTGGGGAGAAGGCTGGGGGAGGTGCCTGACGTATAGTCACAACGTGGAAGAGAAGGCTGGGGGAAGTCCACGATGGTAGTCAACCACTGGGGAGAGGGCTGGGGGAAGTCCCACTGTGAAGTAACACTGGGGAGAGGGCTGGGGGAAGACCCACTGGATAGTCAAATGGGGAGAAGGCTGGGGGAAGTCCCACTGTGATAGTCCACACGGGGAGAGAGGCTGTGGGGAAGGCTGCTTCCCTGTTATGTTGGTCCAACACAGGGAGAGGCTGCGGGGAAGTCAGACTTGATAGTCACATGGGGGCCGGGTGGATGAGGTCTCCAACTTTGACAAGTCAACAACTGGGAGAGGCGGGAGTCATTGGAAACTAGGAGAGGGCAGGGAGTCCCACTGTGGTACGTCAACACTAGGGGAGAAGGCTAGGGGGAAGTCCCACTGTGGTACATGAACACTAGGGAGAGGGCTGGGGCAGGGGTCCCACTGTGGATATCAACACTGGGGGGAGGGCTGGGGCGAGTCCCACTGTGTAGTCAACACTGGGAGAGGGCGGGGGAAGTCCCACTGTGATATCAACACTGGGGAGAAGGCTGGGGGAGGTCCCATGTGATAGTAACACTGGGGCGAGGGCTGGGGGAACGTCCCACTGTGATAGTCAACACGGGGAGAAGGCTGGGGGAAGTCCCACTGTGGTAGTCAACACTGGGAGAGAAGGCTGGGGGAAGTCCCACTGTGATAGTCAACACGGGGAGAGGGCTGGGGGAAGTCCCACTGTGATAGTCAACACTGGGGAGAAGGCTGGGGGAAGTCCCACTGTGATAGTCAACACTAGGGAGAAGGCTGGGGGGAAGTCCCACTGTGATAGTCAACACTGGGAGAAGGCTGGGGGAAGTCCCACTGTGATAGTCAACACTGGGGAGAGGGCTGGGGGAAGTCCCACTGTGATAGTCAACATGGGGAGAAGGCTGGGGAAGTCCCACTGTGATAGTCAACATGGGAGAGGGCTGGGGGAAGTCCCACTGTGATAGTCAACACTGGGGAGAGGCTGGGGGAGTCCCACTGTGATAGTCAACATGGGGAGAAGGCTGGGGGAAGTCTCACTGTGATAGTCAACACTAGGGAGAAGGCTGGGGGAAGTCCCACTGTGATAGGCAACCGGGGAGAGGGCTGGGGGAAGTCCCACTGTGATAGTCACACTGGGGAGAGGCGGGGGGGGGGGGGGGGGTGGAGTGGGGTGGGGGGGAAGGAAGGGAGGGGAGAGGGCTGGGGGAGGCTCCCACTGTGATAGTCAACACTAGGGAGAGGGCTGGGGGAAGTCCCACTGTGATAGTCAACATGGGGAGAAGGGCTGGGGGAAGTCCCACTGTGATAGTCAACACTGGTGATCGAAAGCTGGGGGAAGTCCCACTGTGATAGTCAACACTAGGGAGAAGGCTGGGGGGAAAGTCCCCATGTAGATAGTCAAACACTAGGGAGCAGGGCTGGGGGAAGTCCCAATGTGATATGCAACATGGGGAGAAGGCTGGGAGAGAGTCCCTACTGTGATAGTCAAACATGGGAGAAGGCTGGGGGAAGTCCACTGTGACTAGTCAACACTGGGGAGAGAGGCTGGGGGAAGTCCCACTGTGATAGTCAACACTGGGGAGAGGGCTGGGGGAAGTTCTGCCCTGAAAGCTTTCTTCACTCAGGAGAGTGAGCTGGAGAGGGCATCGCCTCTGCTGCTTCTCTATGTGGCTCAGAATGTCACCACACTTCCAAATCTCTCTGCGACCCTATATGTTCATCTAGAAGATGTGATCCTGTCATTAATTTGGCAGGATTTGGGGGAGGAATGTCGCAGTCGTAGCCAGCTTGCTCAGCGACAACAGATGCGTGTCTGGTCTCACTATAATGGTACCTCACACTTGTTTCTGCTCTGGGAGAGGAGTCCATGCTCAGAGCCTGTCACAGCCTCCTTCCAATCAGAGTGCTCAGCTCTTCACCGAACCACAGCCCCTTGTCTGGCCTTGCAATGGAAATGTCATCTGACTGAACATTTGAAAAGACAAACTTCACCAATTTTTGCTTGGGCCTCTAGGGGATGTTACCCTTCTCAGTGTGAGCCACTTTGGTGGGGTCTCCAGGGACAGGGCAGGGCCCTATTTATGAAAACCCGTCCACATCTCTGGTTATTTCTGAAAGGCTTATCAGCTGAAAATGAGAAAGCACTTCTGACCAGGTTTTCAAATCAGCATGAAGTTGGAAATGGCTGTGTGTATTTAACAATAACCCTCTGCCCCCAACACACACACACACACACACACACACACACAAACACACACACACACACACACACACACACACACACACACACACACATGCACGCACACACTTTAGATATTCTGGGACTTTTCTTTTTTGTCTTTTTGAGACAGGGTCTCCCTGTAGCCCCAGCTGTCCTAGAACTCATTCTGTAGACCAGGCTGGCCTTGAACTCACAGAGATCTGCCTCCCTTTGCCTCCCAAATGCTAGGGACTTTTTCTACTACAGCTGTGTTGACAATGCATTTTCTGATGTGATCTTTGGGTCCAAAATCTAATTTTTTTTATTTGAATGTCATTTCCTTTGCTAACTAAAATTTTTTAATGATAAGTTCTCCCGTACCTCTAGTAAGAGAAATGAAAAACTCCTTTCTACAGTGAACCACATCATGAGATGGTTTCTTTTCCACCTCTGGGCATATGTTTTCTATCTTGAGGAACATAACTAGAAATAATGAGTGGTTTCACTCACTATGACTCCAGAAGACTATATCTGAGACACTTCCAATTTTTACTGCTAAGAATAAAAATGTGCTTGGATGTATAATCTGGCATTTAAACTCTTTATACTTGATGTTGTATAATGTCAAAAATAACAAAAACTTAAGTTTTTGTTATAACAATAACTAGCTATGGGCCACCAGACTGTATACCTTTAGTGCAACATAATGATTGTATTGAAATCAACTCAGAGAATCCAAAATATGTAGCTCTTTCTGTTTCACACTAAAACACATTAGACCCAATTTCAGCAGAATACAGATTAGTAAAATTATGGAAATAATCTGATTTAAGTTTTCAGGAATTTCAATAAACAGAAACAATGATTTTACTGAAAAAGGTTAAGAAAAACATGGTTCTTGGAATAAAAACACTTCAGCTTTTGTATTTTAATTCACAGCCATTAACTAGAAGAGAATTTTTTCTTCATGAGACAATTGTAACTTAGACATAAAATATCTCTTCTGTGAAGAGCTCTGTGATCCTGGTCCTTTGTGCTGTAATAAAAACTGAGATAAGCAAAGAGAATGTATCTCAGGGGAGCTCACCAATTAATCATTCTGCACCGCCTTCCAAATTGTGTTACCTATTGAATACACTCTACTTAATATGTTCAAGTCTTAGACATTTTTCACTGTCTGTGGCTACATGAAATATTCAATGAATTCCTGGTATAATGAAATAGCTGTTAAGAAGAGCACTTTTTTTTCCTGATGAATATTGTAATCAAGATGCAAGAAATGCATCATGGACCAGCTTCTAAACTGTAAGTAACAGGTGCTTGTGGACCCACAGTGAAAAGAAAGTCATCCGTGAGCAAGCCACCCAACTCCATCTGCTGAGTTGACTCTTGAAGGATTCTTCTAAATTTTCTAAATAAAAAATTGGTGCAAATATTAAAATGACTCCTATGGAATAACAGTATGTACACGTATTTTAATGGTACAGAGAAACCCAAGGTCTTTTACACAGTATCCAGTCAACAAAATGTTTTTCTTAATGAATTTCTGTCAATCTGCTTGTCATGTGTCGATTTCAAAATGAAGAGAACAAATGTTTTCTTGCCTGAGGGGTTCTGTACCCAAGCACCTTTGGCTCTAACCTGTGTAGAATCAGTCAACTTGCTCACTGCTGTCCCTCCTCTGCCTCCTGAAGGAGAGTTTCTATTCTTTTTTTTTTTAATTTTTTTTATTAATTTTATTTCTTTCTGTATGTGTATGAATGTACTGTCTGCATGCAAGTCTGTGCACCCGTGTCGTGCAATGCCACAGAGGTCAGAAGAGGGTGTCGGATTCCCCTGGAACTGGAGTTCTCCTGGAATTGGAGTTTCAGATGGTTTTCGGCCACCATGTGGGTGCTGGGGATCAAACCCAGGTCCTCTGTAAGAGCGGTCGGCGCTCTTAACCGCTAGGCCATCTCTCCAGTCCCCAGAGAGTTTCTATTCTAACATAACTGACTGTGGACTGCTTCTCTCCTTTCAGCCTGGGTCAGAGTGTGGTTTCCAGAGTCACTCTGTGGACCCTGCTGTGATTTGAATGTAAAATGTCCTCCCTAGCCTCATGTGTTTGAACATGTGGTTCCCAGCTGAGGGGGATCTGGTGGTGGCTTTTATGGAAGAAGTGGGTGGCTGGGGGCAAGCCCTTGAGGTCTGGTAGTCTTGTTCTTTTCCTGTCTGTGTTCTGCCTCCTGACTGTGAACGCAATGTGAGGAGCTATCCCATGATTTTGCCACCAGGCCCTTCCCATCATAATGAGCCCCAGCCTTTCAAACTGTGAGCCAGACAAACTCTTCTTCCCTTAAGTCACTTCTTGTCAGGAATCTCATCACAGCAATGAGAAAATTAATTAGTACTAAGACAAATGCTTTCTGTGTCATTGTTGTATGCCTGGCCTCTGCCTAGAAGATGTGGCCACAGGACCTCCAATCTCAGATGGACAGCCGAAGCTTTCTGAATCAGCCTACAGTTGGGGGGGACACAAGTCTCCTCTGCTGGAGAACTACTTATATACAGAATGTCTTAGTGACTGAAGGATGCTCCTCACTGCACTAACTAGGTTGGGGATGATGTTCAGCAAATACTTGTCAGATGGTACCTTTGTACTGCACAGCATTGCAGGAGAACAAACACTTCACTCATCACCTGAAGATATTAGGACTATGTCTACATACATTTTGGATTTATGTCTCAACATTTGGAAAAGAAGGAGAAGAAAGTGTTTTTCTTATATCATAGATCTCATTTGAACTCTATGATTGGGATGGGATATTAAGAACAAGCCTAGGACTTTCTTTTCCTCACTTTTTCTTTTTAGTACTAGATGGTATTTAAATCTGTTCCACAGAGAGAACAAAAGAGGAGGAATGGGGTAAGATTAGGAAAGAAAAGAACAAGAAAAATAGAACAAGGAAATACAAAAGCAGTAAGTGAGCAAGATAAACCTGCTTATGAAAGAATTAATTCAAATAATATTTTTAAAGGAATGTATATCCTCCAACTTGAACATAGCCCAAAGAAATGATTTAATTCAAGTAACTGGCTTTTCCCTTATATAAACCACTATAGTTATTCTAACAGATATAAGGAGGAAAAAAGAAAGGAAAGGATGGGAAATAAAATAGAAAGAAAAGGAGAAAAGTTGCATTTTTATTAGTTTCATGCTAATTTAAAGTACCATGAGGGGAAAGAAAAACACAGTTAAGAAGAAAAACCTGCAAGTTGTTCAATGATGACACGTTCCATCAAGATATGTGCACTGTACGTGGGAGTATGCAGTCTAGATCTGGGCTTGGGAAGACCATCCACTGTTTAAGCATACAACCTTAAGTTTGAAAAGTGGTCTGGAGAGATGGCCTAGCGGTTAAGAGAGCTGACTGCTCAGCACCTACATGGCAGCTGAGAACCGTCTTTAACTCCAGTTCCAGGGGAATCCGACGCCCTCTTCTGACCTCTGCGGCATTGCATGATACGGGTGCACCAACCTACATGCAGACAGTACACTCATACACATACAAAATAAACAAAATTAAAAAATTTTTTTAAAAAGTGGAACCCTAGACAAACATTCGTGGGTAAGAAGGGGGTCTATCTGGAGTAAAACACTGCCTCTGCACATGGACCCAAAGGGGTCTACCTGAGAAGGCATCCCATGAAATCCTTGGTAAGCGAGAGAGAGGAGGCGACAGTAAGGAAGGTGAAACTAAGTGTGTTAGCAGGCAAGCCACATCTGTGAGGAGCCAGAGCCCATGCCACGAGAGGAGCTCTGGGTGAAGAATATGCTGAATACGTCAGAGTTATTGGAAAGATGCTTTCTTCTTATTTTTCATTCCTTCAACTTTCTCTTGCTTTCAGTTATAAAGAATTCTGAACACTGTGCTCTTCTCGATTACCCATGATCCTTCATTTGTAATAGTGCTTCATTTAACTCTAGTGAAAATATGGATAGTACTAATAATAATCATGAGTCTGCATTTTGGTTAATGTGTTTCATTCACCTTGCCCTCAGGAGGAGGGTTACTTACTCTGTGAGCCTTGTGTCTCTATGAACTTCTTGACCAAGGCATCTGTAGTTTGAGTGTAAAGACTGAGGGCATATCGCAGAGAAGCAAGATCTGGGCTTTTCTCCAGAAAATTCTTTTTCAAGCCATTTCCTCCTGCATGAAAGTATTGCTGAAAAGGAGAAAAAGAAAGTTATATGAACAAGGAATTTAAGAGGATGCATTGGAGGAAGGGATTTATTACTCTAATAATGAAGCTCAAAAAATAATATAGTCAGGTAAGAACAGAGAAAGAGCATTTCATACCTCTGGTGCTGTCTCCGTCATCTAACTTAGGTTCCGAAAAGCTGAGGTCTCTAGAGACCCACACTGTTTTCTTCTCATTCAATAATGGGATATTAAAGATGCAGTGTTTAGAACCCTTACAGATTGGCAGGCTTTTAAGCATTAGCAACTTGTTTATCAATCTCTGTCCCCAAAGAATTATTAGACCCTGGTTGCATATTTTACAGTTGTTAGTTTCAGATTCTAGACCAGGTTTCTACTACCCTAGCCTTTTCACCATCTAACAGTGCAATGGTGCAGGTACAGGCCAACCCAAAAAAGCATGGTGTTCCCTGGAAATTTAACACTTTCTAATACTGTGTCTGTTAAGCATATAAAACATCCAGTTAATTTTTCTTCACTATTTTCACCCAATAAACTCAAAACATCTTAGTATTTATGGATAAGATGCTAGAAAGGATCTATACTTGACAATAAATACTGTCATTGAGGCATGTTAGTATCTTTTGTGTAGTGTTATACATGAGCATCCTTCTGAAAGGTGGAATGAATAGTTATAGATGAAGGTGAAATAACTACAGATATTTTTCTGTTTGTGTAAGATAATATATCTATAATAGTCTACTGAGTATAGATAAATGATTCTATCTCTGACTCTTTCTATACTAACAATGCTAGATTTGGAAACTAAGTCATCCTTGGTAACTATGGTCCCCTGTTTGCTATAATTCTCAGGTTTTTAGTATCTGTTAGAGTCTCCAATATTAATGGAATATTTGAAGAGGATCAACCAATGATTCTGATATACTCTTAAAAATGGAGACATGTCTTCCCTTCGTCCCACTCCTGAAGAATATCTGAGGTGGAACAATTCAATAAATTGCAAAATTATAATTATCTAAGTCTTCTCTACTATACTCAAAGAGAGATACAAGCTAAAATTTCTGGGCATTTGTAATAGAATGACAAGGAGATTCAGGGTATATACCAGAGACCAGGTGGGGGTAAAACTGAAGAAAGATTGCTACAATTACAGGCTTCATCTCCAAGAAAAACGTATAGTCACTAGAATGTACAATGTGAACTTAACATGGGGCAAGAGCTAGATATGGTCACAACGATGAGGCACAAGAATGTGGGGAAGCTTTTTCTTACTTTTTTTAAGGATAGTCAAAGGTGTGATTTTAAAATTGTTACAAAAAATGTTGAGGCATTTTCATATACAGATGTTGAAGATGTCGAAGACCAAGAACCCAGAATTATTTTGATCACTTGATGAAAACTGTATGATAGTTTCTTCAAGAAACATGATTGAGCCTTTGAGAGTGGAAAAAAATGTGACTGTTGAGGAGGGAAGGTTCAGTTTGGTTTTGCCTCTATAACCTGGGTGGGGCTCTCTAGAGGCATTCTCTCCATAATCAGTATTTCTATGTAATGAGGCTTCGGACAGATCAAACCTGGGTATAAATGCTAGAAGATTCTAATGGAGAGAGCACTGAGGAAGATAAAATGACATTTTACCATGTGTCAGGGGAAATGGGGGAAAGAGGACATAGTGGGCATCTGCTTATAATGCCCATTGGGGTCATATTCTCTCTCCATTGCCTTTGAGTGACTGTAAAAAATGATGACTATAAATACTATTGTCTATAGAAATGTAAAATAATGGCTCCTGGCGGGATACAGCTGGTTATTGCTCTGTATCCGGATTCATCTTGCTTCTGTTTGTATAATAAGTTTATTTTAGCTTTTCTTATTGCTTCTATGCATTCTGTTCTTGGAATTTTATGTGAATGAGTTGCAAGATTGTACTGACTTTTTCCCTAGACGATGAGTTAAATGACATTAGGAACATATTTTCTAACTATATTATTATCCTATCTTCTAAAAAATTACTCTTTAACAATGTGTGAAGCCACTCACGTCAAAGCCTCAATGAGGATGACGAGCGCACCTTGTGAAGAGAGGACCATGGTCTACCGGCTCATCTGAACAGCCTCTCTGGTGCCTTCTGCCTTTCTGCCTATTCTTTTCCACTCTTTCTTAGGAAATATTTATTAAAGCTATACCATAAGGCAGAGCTGGTACAATATTCCAAGAATATAATGGAACACAGGCACCTTGGTTGCCACCAAACGGATTATCATGTAGTGGGGAAAATAACCATCATGTAAAACAATGTAACCAACAGTATATTAAAGGCTTAGCAAAATTATTTGAGTAGTGTTGGATGGCACTTAAGGAAAGCTATTTCCTGCTGGCCACATGGAATCTGGGTGGAGACATGATATCATCTCTTCCCTTAAAAGTTCATCAAGCTGAGGGTGGGGGTGGAGAGTTGGCATAGCAGTTAAGACCAATGGATGCTCTTGCTGAGGACCTGGGTTCAGTTCCCAATACCTATATGACAGCTAACAACCGTAGGTAACTCCAGTTCCAGGGAATCTGACATCCTCTTCTGGCCTCTATGGGCATCGCATGCATGGGTATACTTACGTACTTGCAGGCAAAGCACTCATTACACATAAAACTCAATCAATCAATCAATCAATCAATCAATCAATCATTAATCCAGTTGGGCTAGTCAAGCATCTGGCAAAGGAATGCTCTCTGAGGAAGGCCGATTTGTCCTAATCCATGCTAAAGAGATGGGAGGAATAATTATTCTTTTAATGGGATAATGTGTTTCCTTCCAGAACTTCTGTTCTCTGTGCAGTTGGTCTATCTGCCTTTCTGAGTGCTTACTCAGACAGGTGTAACTTCTGCTTTTTCTTCTCTTTCCCTTTTTTGATGATGGTCAGAGGTTAAGGATGCTTTTTCCACTATTCCTCACTCTTCCTTCAGAGCCCACCTCCCCAACATGTGGCTGCTTCTCTGCCATGTGGCTGACCTCCATGTCTGACTCAAAGAGCCTGGCGTCCTTTCATCCTCTTCTCCGTCTCCCTTCTCTGGAAAGCTGTTTATAGATTTACAGCTTGCTGGTCCCAGGAGTTTTTCTTTAAAACTTGAATAAAATTGTCCTTAAGCCTCAAAAAACATTATTTGAAAATATAGATTATGAAGCAGGGCAAGAAATTCTATTGTGGAGGGAATTAGGTAAACTTTCCCGAGAATGCAGTATCTGGGGTTTGGCAGGACAGCTATTTGCTTTTTCATAGAGACAAGGTCTTATATAGCCCAGGCTGGTCTTGGACTCCTGATGTAAACTTAAACTTTGGATTATTCTGCCTTTGTCTCCTGAGTGCTGAGATTACAGGTGTGTGCTACCACCATCATTTTATGCCATACTGAGATTGAACTGCAGGGCCTCGTGCATGCCGGGCAAGCCCTCTACCAACTGCTGCATGCCTAGCCTAGTAGTGCTATTTTTAACTTCAGCAGCTACTATAGGATCCACTGCAGTGGATAACAGTACATGACCAGCAGGGATCTTGTGGGTCTCAGTGTTGCCTGAGAAGAACCGATCTTTCACACTGTGTTCCTTTAACACAGCTTTACAAATATCATCTGCTATTTTCCTTTTATATTCTCATGACTAAACTATGCTGCCCAGAATAAACATGTTGCCTCTAGGTGGTGGGAGGCCACTGTCTCAGAGATACTTGAGTTTCTCAACATACTCAAGGTCTTGAGACCCATTGTGGTAAAGATGTCTATTTAACTTTCTATTAATAGTCCTAGTTTCTAAAATTAGTTGGCTACCATACAACTATAGCATGGAACCTCTTCCAAAAGTTCTGGGGATACAAATGTCTCATAGAATATGATTTTGGATGATATGTTAATCCATGAATTACATTTTTCCCCCCTGTTAAATATGACAGGGTCTTACTGTGGCTTATAACATCTCCTAACCTGTAGAGGATGTAAGCTTGTGGCATCAGCCATGGGTTATTCCTCCAAGGAGAGAGCCAATAGCCAATTAGATTTGGGATATACAGGCACATGGCTGCCTCTGCTGCACAGTATTTCCAGGCAGGTGAGGTGTAGCTGGTGCTGACGGTGGAGTCTTGCTTGACTCAGGGAGACCCGTATTTGCTTTATTGGTTTAGTGGCCTTTGGTAACACTCTCTGGCATTCCAGAGGCCATCTGTACACTGATGTGCTTGGTACTCAATACAAACGTCAGGTCTTTCAGCAGGGTCTTATCGCCTCTCCCTCCTGCGGTATCCCAACTTAGAGGCAGGAGCCCTTACCTTTTGTGGGGCCTTGATCCCTGGCCAACATCCCCTGGTAGAACAATCCATTGCTGACGTCAGAGCTCCTGCTATTAATACCTGTCTGAGTGCATAGCACAGGACTTTAGTATTATATTTTTTTCTGAACAGAGATAATCCTTTTCAAGTTCTTATGTCTATTAGTCAATTAAAGGAAAACATGCCAGAATTGACCAGAATCCAAGTCAACAGCTCCAGAGAGAGAGGACAGTTTTACTTCTCATCCACCTGTGCCCCTTTTCTAAGCCTAGGGAACAATCTGCGGAAGAGGGGGCGTGGTAGAATGTAAAGGCTGCGATTGGGGTGAATGGTGAAACTACAGCAATGTAGTCTGGACACTCATTTGATCAACTTGATTGAACAAACAACCTGTCACCCCCCACTGGATGGTGGGGCTGTAGGGGTTTGGGCACAACAGCCTGCAGATTGGTTTTGCACGAAGGATGCCTGTACTCATGGATTATCACTTATAGCTAAAAAATGAAAGAAAACTGAGAGAAAGATGCAGGACAGTTATGGCAGAATGCATGATCTGGGATGGGGTGGGGGTGGGGGGGAAGGAAAAGGGAAATAAGCCTGAACTGAATTGGAAAATAATGTATGAAATGCACAAAGCATCAATAAAAATTAAATTAAAAAATATGATTTTGGAAACCCAGAAAAGAACAATGTGACTGGATTTAATATGACTGAGAAATTTCTGAAGGCTTAGAAGGCTTTGTGCAGGAAGAAAAGAAGCATTAAGCTATGAAGACATAAACTATTATGTATTTATCCTTAAATCTTTTATAATAATTCTATAGGAAGAGACTTTATTTCTGCTAAGATGTTATTTTCTAGAACTATGGGAATTGGAGGACTCAGGACAGAGGTTAATAGCCCTGTCGGGAGAGAAAACAAGCTACAAGGTGCAGGGAATAAAAACAGCCACAGAGAAATAACACAACACAGGCTTCCTGCTCAATGAAGGAAGTTATTCTTGTGGTTATGCAAACAAGAACTCCTGGGGACATGGCCTTATGCAAGCCTTTTACTCCTGTTTGGAACTGGGTGACAGAAATCTGGAGAAGGAAATCAGGAAGAAGGGGCACCTTTGTGGCATGGGCCTTGACACTCAGGGATTTCAAATGTTGTCTTCGTCCTTTGAAAATGGCTCCGGAGGAACAGAGGAGTGGGATGCTCATTTTGCTGAGGATTGGGCTTGAAGGATGGTGGTATGGAGCTGATACATGGGAGTGAACATCTTAAGTATTAAACAAAGGCCACCATCCAAGCTTGATACAGCTCAACAATCTCATTGTAGTGAATTACATGCTAGAAGGAAATTCTATGCTCGAGTGGAATTACATGCTGGGGGAAATTGGAAAATATGAGCTTCTTTGAAGCTTTCTAGAGGTTTCCCTCATGCTTATGCTTATGGAAGTAGTTTATTTTTTACATTGCTTATAAAGAAAAGACAGAGGCTTACCTCTGCAAACACATAAGTACATGCACATCCTTACATACATACACACATGGACACTTATACATGATTATACTATACATGCACACACATATACACACACATACACACCCACACAAAGAGAGTTTTTAGTGACAGTTTATCTTAAATGGAAAACCATTATTTCTGTGTTAGTAAGGACATACCGATAGCCATGATTCATTCAGTGGCCACACGATAACCACACTGTAGATGGCCTCATACAACAGGGATAGACAGGTGCTCGGTCAGGTTTCCAAATCGAAGAATCTAGCATCTTCTTCATCTTCTTAGATGTGTTCCTAGTGTACCAGTGTGTTAAAACATGTAATTCTTGTCTCCTACATTGTGTGTGTGTGTGTGTGTGTGTGTGTGTGTGTGTGTTTCTGTATGGGTGACTGGGCAAGTTAACCTTTCAGGGAATCAGATCATTCCTCTCCTAGTCAGGTGTCAGCTTGACACAGCCCAGAGTCATTTGAGGAACTCTCAGATGAGGGATGGCTTAGATAAAATTGGCCCATGGGCATGTCCGTGGGGGCAGTTTCTCCACTGCTAACTGATGGAAGAGGGCCCAGATCATTGGGCCACTCCTAAGAAGGGATCCTGGCTTTTATAAAAGCAGGAAGAGTGAAGAGTAGGAGCATGCCAGTGAGCAGCCTTCCTCCATGGTCTCTGCTTTAATTCCTGCCTCTAGGTCCTGCTTGAGCTCCTCCCCTGCTTCCCTTGATGATGGACTGTAACCTGTCAGCCAAATGCACCTTTTCCACTCCTTGGTAGAGATTTTTTTCTCTTTAAAGAATGTGCATTTAATTGGAAAATTAATTCCCCAAACTATGTGTCCTGGCTTGGTCTCCAGGGAACCATCTGGTCTCAAGCAGGGTTTTAAACATTTATGCCCACGTTTCTGTAATCACATCTAGCTCCAGTATGGAAATGGAGGATATTCCTTTGGCCTGGTCAGTCATTTTTCTTAGTAATGAAGTTTCCGGGTCTGAAATCTCCAGGTTTGCCTAGGGTCTTTTCCTTCTTCTCCTAAATTCCACTGCCAGTTCCAGCAACTCTCTCTTCATGTCGCTCATATACTTTATGGTCTGCTTCTCTGACCACCCTCCCCATAGCCCTCATCTTATGAGTTGCTGTAACTGATCTCTTGTAGGAAGATCCAGTGTAAACTGGGGGTTAGTTCTCAGACAGCACCCTCAGGGCACCATGTGGCTGAGAGTCAGGGGATTTCTCTGACCCCGCTCCAAGGAGGAGCAAACAACATGGCCTAGGTGTTTGATGCTAGGTGGGGCAACAGTGTGCAATGGCGTGGAATTGGGGGCCTATGATTGGCTCTGGGAGCTGACATCATTTGGTTTATAAAAGCAGGGTGTAGCAAGCAATAAATCGAATTTTCCAATAACATAATTACAGAATTCCCAGCCATCATTTTTTTTTTTTAATTATCGTGTGCATACAAGCCTGCATTTTGTTTGGGTGGCCAGTAGGTTGGAAAGAGGTCCCAGTGTGGACCACCAATCTAGGTAGCTGGTGTTGTGAGTGGACATAGGCTGAAGATAGGCCAATAGCCATCAGCCTGAAATTCCTGTCCAGGGTTCAGCAGGTGGGATGTGATGGCCGAAATTGGGAAACGTGCTTCATTGTCCCAGGCTAAGGGCCCGAGGTGGAAGTACCTCTCAGGCAGGGCTAAAGTGGTAGCTGGCTGGTCTCTGCACTGAAGGGCCAGCTCCTTTCAGTGGCTGCAGGCAGGTACTGTGTTCCCCTTCCTTTAGCAGGATCGCATGGTACTTGTTAGGTACAAAGAAAGCTTCCTACAATCTCTGTGATTATAAATAATTTGTATGCTATCTATTTTGTACATTTCCATGCGATCCTATGCTGCAATGATACTTCTAGCATCTCATATTTTCACATGACCAATGAGTTTAGTTTTTGTAAATTTACTGAAAATATTATGTTCAACCCAGACATTTCCCATCGATTCCATTTTACACTGCTTCAATATGCAAGCTTTCAGTTGAGGGTCCAGCCTAGTCTTCAAAGTGGTCTATTCTCAATCCCAGTGTTCCTGTCTTGTGCCTTCATATTCTGAATTCTTTTCTTCCTATTTGGGTTCATGCCATGGATTTCCCCCACATAAAGCTTCCAACACAAGTAGTGAGCTCCCAGAGCCTTCCAGATCACTGAAGCTTTGTCTGGACTCCTGAATTCTACTGGTTTTGTCTGTGTATATGTACATGTGTGCATATGGGTATCAATGGAGGCCCGGGGGGTGCATCAGATCTCTTGGAGGTGGAGTTACAGGCATTTGTGGGTCCTCTGGAAGAGCAGTAAATGCTTTTAACCACAAAGCATCTCTATAGCGCATCTCACCCATTTCTGTCTGATCTACAGTTTTTGAACCACTTGTTCCATTTCTTACACTGTTGTAAACCGACACCATCCATATCCAGTTTTCAATATGCCTGACTAATCTTTTAGTCTACACTAGATATTCATATATATATATATATATATATATATATTTTATTTTTTTATGTGTATGAATGTACTGTCTGCATGTAGGTTTGTGCACCTGTGTCATGCAATGCTGCAGAGGTCAGAAGAAGGTATTGGATTCCCCTGGAACTGGAGTTAAAGACAGTTCTCAGCTGCCATGTGGGTGCTGGGGATTGAACCTGGGTCATCTGCAAGAGCAGTTGGCACTCTTAACCACTAGGCCATCTCTCCAGCCTTACACTAGATATTCTTTGGGAGAAGAAACAGCACTGCTTCTCACAGGGGCATTTGGGGTGGAACTGAAGAACTGTGTTCATGAGAAGATGCTATGAGCAAGAAAGCCAGTGGCGTAGACCTTAAGGACTTGAACCATTGCCTGGGAAGAGTCACAGTTAAAAGTGAGCTCCGTTGATAAGATGAACAGTATTAACAGGAAGAAAGGAAAGCACTGTGCTGCCTATAGAGTGTGTGGGTCTTTGGGTTTCATGATAGAAAGGGGGGCTCTTTTAAAAATGAGCCAGTGCTCAGGAGATATGAAAGTTAACATTTTGAAGAGTTTCATATGTCAGGAACTGTTCTATTTTACATGTGAGAACTTGTCCAGTCTAGAAACTCCCCACACAGCTGTGAGTTATTACCATAGGGGAGTTGCCTGCATGTATAAATTCTTTTTTTTTCTCCATCATCCATGAACTTGACAGGGTATTTGTCAGTGATCTAACTTCCTATACAGTTACTAGTATTTTATTTGTATGTATGTCTATCCTTCAACATTCATAAAGACTCCCATCCCAGAGGCCTTAAAACCAACCCTATGTCGGGATAGCAGTATCTAGTCTATCTGATGAAGGGCTTAGAACAGCAGTTTATGAAGTACCCTGTTTCTTATATTTTTTCATGAAACTGAATTAAAAAAGCACCTCAGACCTGGCTGTGATTTGTGGGAAGAAAATAGTAGTGCTAAATAAAAAATTCAGGATAAATATTTTTTATCCTGTTGTAAAAATTGTTTACCAAGCCACTCTTTTTTTAAAAAACTTTTTATTAATTTTATTTATTTATGTATGTGTATGAATGTACTGTCTGCATGCAAGTTTGTGCACCCATGTCGTGCAATGCTGTGGAGGTCAGCAGAGAGTGTTGGATTCCCCTGGAACTGGAGTTCTCCTGGAATTGGAGTTTCAGACAGTTCTCGGCCGCCATGTGGATGCTGGGGATCAAACCCAGGTCCTCTGTAAGAGAGGTCAGCGCTCTTAACTGCTAGGCCATCTCTCCAGCCCCCAAGCCACTCTTTTTATAATCCTAATAAAATCCTGTGTATTCTTCCAACTCTTCCTATTCGTCATATGTTGTTGATTGTTCACAGTCTAATTTTACTGATTTATGGGAAAATGCTAATGTTTTATTTCACAAGCCTGGTGTAAGGTGGGTGGTCCTCTGGAAAAAAATACAGACTTTTGATGTTGAAGGTTTTCTCATGCTTCCAATGCTTTCTCATGCCCAAGAGCTCTTGGCTCTCTAAGATTGTGAACTTGACTGGTTCTTCTGAAGGAGAGGGAGGGCCCAGAAGGCCAACCTGCCAGCAACACAACCTTGACTGAATAAGGGGAGGGGTCAGGTGAGTATTAAATGTTGCCACATGGTGGTGGCTAGCTCTTGCCATTTTGCCATCTTTGGGGGAGGTCACAGAGTCCATGCTGGGACTCTGGATGGCAGGAGGGGAGAAGAAGTACTGTTCTGCCTGTGAGTAATGTTTGTCTGTCCCCATTTGCTCTATAAGCAAGCCAGAGTACATTTGCTAGTCCCCAAAACTAAAGATTGGGCAGTCTGTTCCTTGATTTGTCTTAGGGACTATGGGCAGCAGAGGCAGGACACTACTTGTGTGGGTGTCTCCTGGGAGGAATCTCTGTGACACCTGGTTATATATATATTATTTTGGTTGGAATTCTCCACCATGACAGTTTTCCTTCAAACATTAGTCACACCTTTGTTTAATTCATGTAGACAGACAATTCACTTTGTGTGGTGGTTAGTATTTGTTGCCTTGACACAAAGGGGAATCATCTGGGAAGAGGAAACTTCAGTTGAGGAATTTCCTCCATCAGCACGGCCTGTGGCCATGCCTGGTGGAGCATTTTCTTGATTGCTAATTGATGTAGGAGAGACCAGGTCACTGTGGGTGGTGCTGCCCCTGGGCTGGTGGGTCTGAGCTTCATAACAAGGGTAGTTGAGCCTGGGCCTTGACAGCCAGTGAAGGGCACTAATCCTTGGTCTTTGCTTCAGTTCCTGCCTCCAAGTTCCTGCCTTGCATACTGCTCTGGGTTATGTCCATAAACCCTTTCCTCCTTAGGTTGTTTTCTGTCAGTGTTTTAGCACAGTAACAGCCAATTAGATGTGAACATTAATTAGTTCGTTAAAGCTCTTTTCAAGAAGCTATTTTTTTTTTTTTGGTCTTTTCTAGACAGGGTCTCCCTGTAGCCCCAGCTGGCCTGGAACTCACTCTGTAGACCAGGCTGGCCTTGAACTCACAAAGATCCGCCTGCCTCTGCCTCCCAAGTGCTAGGATTAGAGGCGTGTGCCACCACACCCGGCTCAAGAAGCTGTAAAATATAGATACTCTCAAAGTATATTTTTGCATAGCCAGAGTCTTCTTGTAAGTACTTGGTCAGATTGGAATTGATGGTCTTACACATATTTTAATGTTTCCCTTTTCCTGACAAACTGAAGGTGAGACTTTTTGTGGTGGTGTTAAAGCCCAGCCGTCCTGGCCTCGATCCAGTGCCTCTCTTGCTCTGTGCCCGGCTGTGGTTGTTTTCTTCACCTAGCCTGGCTGAGGTTTTCAGGCAGACAGTACCTCTCCTCTCTCAGGCTTTCTCTCCCTTCTCAAAATCTTCCAACATTGCTCTCTGGAGAGGCATTATCCTAGACAACCAGGGAGAATTCATTAACCTATTTATCTTCCCTGATCTTTGATGATTTTTTTTTTTTTTTGGTCTTTTTGAGACAGGGTCTCCCTGTAGCCCCAGCTGTCCTGGAACTCACTCTGTACACCAGGCTGGCCNACTGCTAGAATACTTTATGTACTTCTTTTTTACCTCTATTGGGAAATCACAGTCCTTTTTAATTTAATTTAATTAATTAATTAGTTTATTTTTGGTCTTTTTGAGACAGGGTCTCCCTGTAGCCCCAGCTGTCCTGGAACTCACTCTGTACACCAGGCTGGCCTTGAACTCACAAAGATCTGCCTGCCTCTGCCTCCTGAGTGCTAGGATTAAAGGCGCCACCACACAGCCGTCCCCTCTTCCCTGGACTTTGAACAAATGCTTCCTTTATGGTTGATTTCTTTGTTCCCAAGTCAAAGACCCCTTAATCTCCTTATTATTCACCGCCTTTCTTATGTACAGTGAGCTCTCCAGTAATGATTTTTGAATTGCATACTGCACACCAGGATGCTGCTTTGTTTCTCATATAAGCAGCTTCATTCTAAATAATGCAAAATCGATGTAAAGTCTATAAACTGGACAATGGCAAAAATGAAAAGGTGCTGGTATGTGCCCCAGCTAGAATGCAAATTTCTAGAAAGCTGTGTCTTGAGTGTTTACTGTTTTTAGGGGAACCACCACATTACCACAAAGGATATCAAATTCTACATCATACACTATCCCATTAGGTTCAGTTTCCTATACTGATTTGAGGGAATTTAGGAGAGTGCTGAAGGGCAAAGCTGCCAGCATTTTCCTGTGTATTTTAAGTAGCATTATAGAATCATTTAAAGGTTTTTCAAGATTTGAGAATTTTCTTTGGTCTTTAGATTCATGCTCAAATCAATAATTCCTTGGGGAAGGGATGTCATTCTCTTTGCATGCCCACATTTCTACCATTCCTGTGTAGTTCTGAACCTTCATAACATAAAGGGTTGGGAATCAAAAACCAAATCCGTGCCCTTCAAACTAGGGCTTCTCTACTACCTTTCCATTTGCCAGTGGATATGAAGATTGTTGGTTATATCTGGTACCTGTTGCTAACTACTTCTCTTTCCAAATCCATTCAATTTGGCTGCTTTGGGGAGGAGGTATGTCAAAACCCATCCATCCAATCTATACCTGATTATTATTATTCAGCCACATTCCCTGCTCCTGACTTATATTGAGACAGCAGGCGACTGGTATGAAAATATAATTATGGTTCCATTAGTGTGTAATTATTTAAGGTATTATTATATTATCAATACTTGTATATAAGCTGGGCTATTTTAAAATCATTTAAAAATAATAGAAGTAATTGAAGTATGGCATTCTTATTAAGAAGTCACTGTATCTCTGAAGAAATATTACTATCCATATGGGTCTGCTATATTTTATTCTGTTAGTAAACACTTAGTGAAAAAAGACAATATGTTAAGTGTCTCAACAGACTTTAGAGTTCAGGATCCTTTCTCAGCTCTGAAAATTACTTGCATCACTGTGCCTTGAATGAATCTTCAATCTTCTTGCCTTCAGCCTCTCATCCATAATGTGTGAGCAATCATTCTTGTTCTGTCTAACATGCAGGCTATTTATAAGGATCAGGCAAGGGGATACACAGCATGAGAAAGATTTGACAAGTACAAAGCAGCAGTTTGATCTGTTTCCCATGAACTCCATGGCTTCCTATTCTATTACTTCTTGGCATATTGGATTTAATTAAGCTAAGGAAGAATGAAGGGTCATCCCTGTGGCAGCCTCTGGGAATTAGCCCACTGACATCTGCTGCTTTGGTCTGAGAATCTCTTTCTCTCTGGGGCTAGAGAGATGGCTCAGCAGTTAAGAGCACTGGCTATTCTTACAGAAGACTCAGGTCTGAGTCCCAGCACTTGCATGGTGACCAATAACCATCCATAATTCCAGTTCCAGGGGATCTGACACCCTCTTCTGATCTCTGTGGGCATTGCACGACATGGGTGTACCTGCACACATGCAGCCAGTACACTCATACACATAAAATATAAAAAATAATAATATAGGTTTAAAAAGAACCTCTTTTTTGTGAGGTCCCCCATGTGTTATAGAACTCTCTGGCTGGGCTCTAGAAAGACTTGGAGTCTTCAGTCCTTGGAATTTCAGCTTGGGCAAGATGATGAGAGAATTCAGGCAAAAACTTAGGCTTATAGGTCAAGAATCTCCTAGAAGGCACAGACCTCCTAAGATCATGATCCCTATCGAGACATGTGGTATCAAAGAAAATAGGGACAATGAGGGGACCTGAGAGCCATAGGCTCAGGAAGACCAGGGTCGGACTTTAGACCTGGAGAGTAAGAGAATGAGTTACTGGATCCTGAGCAACAGGTGATGTATACCATTGTGGTATAGGGTTCTGTGCAGTAGGAATTCTGTGCTCTACAAAAGACCTCTGTAGTCAACAGTCGGTGCTCTACAGGATATGCCAAATGATAAGTATTTCATCTACTGAGGGCGTGGACACAGTGGACCTACCTTGGATCTAGGAAGTAAATTCACTTTCCTAGCCCTTTACTAAACACACCCAAACACACACACACACACACACACACACACACACACACACACACACACAAATGATTTGGAAAGAAAGCATTTTTTAGGTTACATCTTGAGACTCATATATATTTAAATCATGCTACAATAGTCTGGTCAAACCAGGTCTGTGAAAAATTAATGCACAAAGTACAAGACTTTGGGGTTTTTAGCAGAAAATAAAATAAAGCTATTGGTTACCAAAGGCCACTAAACCAATAAAGCAAATATAGGTCTCTTGAGTCAAGGCAAGACTCCTCCGTCAGCACCAGCTACACCTCACCTGCCTGGAAATACTGTGCAGCAGAGGCAGCCATATGCCTGTATATCCCAAATCGGAATTGGCTATTAGCTCTCTCCTTGGAGGATAACCCCTGGCTGATGCCACAAACTTACAATCCTCTAATGTTAGGAGCTTGTTATAAGCCACAGTAAGACCCTGTCCTGTTACTTAGAAAAAAATGTAATTCATGGATTAAACATACCATCCAACACATCTGTGTCTATACCAAAGTCAACTTCACCATAACACTTAGTACTGTTTAATACCCATTTCTAATTGCATGTGCTTCATTAGTAGGATCGAAAGGTTATGCCTGGACAAGCTGGCAGCCCATGAAAGAAAACAGCCAGAACTGACTAGAGACCAAGACATCAGCTCCAGAGAAAGTAGAGTGTTTTGCTTCTCATCCACCTGTGCCCCTTTTCTAAGCCTAGGGAACAATCTGCGGAAGAGGGGGCGTGGTAGAATGTAAGGGCTGCGATTGGGGTTAATGGTGAAACTACAACAATATAGACTGGACACTCATTTGATCAACTTGATTGAACATACAAGCCCCCCCTGCTGGATGGTGGGACCCATGAGCTGTGTGGGTTTGGGCACAACTGCTTGCAAATTGGTTTTACATGAAGGATGCTTGTACTCATAAATTATCACTTATTGTTAAAAAATGAAAAAAAAAACAGAGAAAGATGCAGGAAAGTTATGGCAGAATGCATGATCTGGGATGGGGTGGGGCGGGGTGGGGGGAAGGGAAAGGGAAATATGCCTGAATTGGAAAATGATGTATGAAATACACAAAGCATCAATAAAAAATGAAAATTAAAAAAAATAAAGCTATTGGCTTGCTAAGAGAGAGTAGAAGGCTGACACTTTAACTAATTAATTAAAATTTATTTATTTATTATGTGTCTGAGTGTATTGCCTGTATGTATGTAAGTGCACCCATGTTGTGCAATGCCTGTGGAGATCAGAAGAAAGTGTTGGATCCCTTGGAACTGGAGTTACTTGTGGTTGTTAGCCATAACCTCGGTTCTAGTAATCAAACCCAAGTCCTTTGCAAGAGCAGCCAGTGCTCTTAACTGTTCAGCCATGTCTCCAGAAGGCTGGTATTCTAAAAATCATTTCCTCAAGCACAAAAAGCATACTGATTATACTGCCCTAAATCCCTCCCAAACCTCTTTGAATTGGCATGAGGGCATATGTCTTTCTCTGAAAATGTTATGATGTAGGTTTCGTTCATGTTTTCTAGAGAGAGGGAGAGTAAAAGAGTGTGATGTGGATGAAATAAGGGAATGAAAGGGCTGGGTCTAGCACAAACGTGGAGGACAGATAGTCAGCTATCTCCTGATCCCCGACAACGGGCACAGCTGTACAGATGTGACTGGGGATCCTTATTCTGGACAGGGGTTCCAATGCATATCCAGGGACACCATACCTTACCTTGATGGTGACCAACACCATCTCCATTATTGCACATTGTCTCGGTGTCAGACCCTTGGCCTCTTCTCGAATCATGTGTTCCTAGAAAACATGTCAAGAACTGCTCAGAAGATGACTGGTGCATTCATTTAACTATTTTCAAACAAAATCTGTATAACTCCCACACGCAAACATTTACTAATTATTAAAAATATTTTCTTTATGTTCATGCGATTAAAGGGCTCATTTTATCATGTATTTGATAAGTATCCTTTTTGTCAAAGTTTTCTTTGACAAAATGTGGCTTTATTTTCTTAGCAAATTCATGTCAGAAAAAAGGTGAAGAAACCTGAAAACCATGTTTCTAAAGGCTTTTCACCTTAATCTCCAGCCCCATGAGGGATGAATGCCTGGCAGCAGTGAGATGTAAGGGGTAAATATCATCTTCTCCCACCATTGCTGCCGAGCCTTCTATTCTAAGTGTAACACTCCCACTGCCCCCCTTCTTGGATCCCTCAATGCTAGCTCTTTACTTGGGAGAGTCCCAAACAATGCGTCAAATCTGTCTTTGGAGATTTTTCAATCGTTTACAGTTATTTTTATTTTAGAACTGATTACATAATTTTACAATGGATTTTCCTAATTGTTCCCCATGGTAATGTCTCAAACCACTATCCAAAGATTATTGAAGGAAATAATAGTAGAATAGTTAGTAGAATAATAGTTAGATAAAATAATAAGCAAAAGTTTTCTAAGAGGAAAATTTAGAGCTTCCTGATGCCATACAATAATATAATCTTCCAGGGTTGTACCAGTCCATTCAACAAGGCACTTATTAATATCTGCTTTTATCAATTTAAAAAATACTAATAAATAATGTGTTATATATAAAACTGTAATCATTGCCAGCAGTTGCTTCCTACCACCCAATAGAAGGTTTGCAGTTAATCGACAATCTTAAATGTATCACAACTATTTTTTACTATTGTGTAAACAATGAAGAAGGATTGATGGACATTTTATTTTATTTTATTTATTTTTTTGGTCTTTTTGAGACAGGGTCTCCCTGTAGCCCCAGCTGTCCTGGAACTCACCCTGTAGACCAGGCTGGCCTTAAACTCACAGAGATCCACCTGCCTCTGCCTCCCAAGTGCTAGGATTAAAGGCGTGCACCATGCTTGGCTTAATTTTATTTTTATATCAAATCTTATCCTATTCAATAATAATTTAAATCTCACATAAATATATAGGCTGTGAAGTGATATATTGCATGCCAAACTGTTCCATGAATACTTAACAGCTTAATTTTAAATTGCACAGATTGAAATGAGAGAACTGAACAATTGGGGAAACTAATACAGAGTGAATGTAGAAAAATAATTAGTTCTCTGGGTTTTTGTTTTGTTTTGTTTTGGGTTCTTTTAAATTACATAGTTATCTATATCTATCTATGAATCATCTATCTCTATACATGTAAGTTCTGAACTTATCAGTACAATTATTTCTAATAGTGTCTTTCCTATTAAATTAGCTTTCATACTAACATTACAAATACAAGTAGATTTAACAGTTTCTGTTGAGGAAGTAGCACAGGAGCACTTAGCTTTATAAAACTGGAAGCTGTTGTGCTGCAGTATCATTATTTTGAGTAAGACTGTAGAGAAGTTCTAGAAAGACCTAATAACTGAACAGTGTGATCTGGGACCAAATTATCCTGTCTGTACTCTGGATAAGAAAATTCTGTTCTCAATCCTTTTTATTACCTCATTGTTGATGGAATAACTCTTTCAGAATGTTTCACTCACGTTTTCTGCTGGTAATTAAGACTGGTAAAAGACTGGGGGCCTTTGAAGAACACTAAAGTGTTATATTTTCTATGGACTCTACTTCTTCCCTCCAAGAAGGTGTGCATGCTCTCTGGAGATCCAGTATGCATCTCATTCAGAGTTGATAATATTTGGAAAAGGTTCACTGCACCCCCCAAGCTAGGGCTGGTTATGTGAGCTCACTAATTGACTCATGACATTTTATCAGGTCACAGTGATTGGCTTAGAGATAGTGAAAACACTGTCAGAGCAGAGGACAAATCTGTTCATTGGTTGACTTTATTGGGATTCCCGACAGGGAGATGGGTAGATGCTCTTTTGATAATGTTCTTTTGTTTACAAGATGTGAAGCTCAAAGTATTTAAGAGCAAGGCAACCATGTAGCAACCAGAAGGAAGGTTTGTGGGGGCAGTACATCAAATAAGGGGGACCCAGAGCTGAGAGGTGATGACCTACAGAGTCTTTGGAACATGGCTAAAATCCCTGATCAAACACTTATAGGAAGCAGCCCAGTCCAGTCTATAAAATCTCATGTAACAAAACTTCACTCTTTGCTTTTGGTCACTGGGCATTTTATCACTTGAAATGAACAAGCCAATATAACATTCAACTTGGAAAACTGAAGTTTGGGTGATAGAGTGTGTTGAAAATACACAGAAGGCACACACATGGTTGGGAGGATTTCTTCTGTAATGAGATTTATGTTGTTTGACCTTCATGGATTTATATAAGAAACTTCAGCACTGTATTAATCCATTTTTAAGGTAGGGCCCAGATAGCCCAGTGTGGTAATACAAATGACAAAGGGGTAGAGAGCCAAAATCCCAAACAAGAGTTTAGTATTGAAAACCCATTTTCAATCTCTTTTCTTCTTCAACATCCACAACTCTGAACATCTGATATTGGATTGTTTTAAAGTTTTATTTTTGAAGAAAGACAAGATATGGATGATAAAATTATAATACTGCAATATTCTACCCCAGGAAATAATTATGCAAGGTGCTTATCCTTCCTCTGTGTTGTAGGTATAAAACAATACCACTGTTACTTCTCTAGGTATCACCAGTTGGAGGCAACTAAATGAAACGTTCTCTATTTGCAGAAGGTGGTACAATGCCCAGAGCAATCCTATTGAATGAAGTGTTAAAATTTTCTGTATTATGAAAATATTACATTCATATTTAGTTCCTGCAACAGAGTTTGGAAATTTTTGAACCAAAGTCCCCCATTTGTGGAGCCTGTCCCTTGAACTATATTCTAGTGGGTAGAAACAGAACAGAAACCATGTGGTTTTTAGCCAGCTACATTCCTATCCTGGAGGTATTCAAAGTTTGGGGAATCATGAGCAATCATTAAGGGCAAGATTATCTTGTAAACAAATTTCTACTTGTAATAGATGAACATATCTAAGAGTTCAGGTTTTCTTTGATGCATTTCATTTTCTTTTATCAAGTTCGTCTTTAAGATTTTCCTAGGGTCCACTGGACTCTACCTTACAGTGTTCTATTTTGCTTTTGTTCAAACCAAACAAGTTTAATATATGGAAGAAAACCTGCTATCTGATTTGTTCCCAAAGTTAGAATTTTTGTCAAGCAGAGTCTGAGATCATAGGCTAGTGGGATCTGAGCCTGGGCTGGATGCTGACCCATTAGTAGTAGAAGACAGCTCCTGCAGAGCTGTGGGCTGCTCAGTAGCCCTTCATTGGCTACTGGCTCCCTTAAGCTTGTTACCTTCAGTTTGGATAGCTGTCCGAGATCTTTAGCTGCAACGAAGATCATCTGAGGTCCCTAGAGGGAAAAGGAAGAGTTAGTCTGAAGATTCTCAGTATTCCAGCAGAAAAGGAGCCATCAGAGACTCTTCTTATTTCCCTTATGATTATTTTGGCATTTGACTCAGATATCTTTAATGACTCTATTCTAAAGATGGAGCAAAGATGATCTGGCAAGGCTGGCAGCGTATCATTCTGCATTGGCATCTCACTTGTGAGAGTGTAAAGTTTGGGTTACTGAATGGGCTGCCACTCAGGTAACCAGTTTAATGAAGCATATGAGCAATCTTTACTTTTGGCAGAAGTGATGTCCTCACTTTACTACCCCAAATAAATCTATGTAAAAATCTTAAGACCAGGCTGGGCATAGTGGCACACACCTTTAATCCCAGCACTTGGGAAGCAGAGGCAAGAGGATTTCTGTGAGTTCAAGGCCATCCTGGTCTATATAGCAAGTTTCAGGCCAGCCAGAGCTACAGAGAGATGACCCTGTATCAAAAAAGAAAAATCAGAAATATTAAGATATAATAGGGTAGACTGTTGTTCTTGAAATGGTCCCCCATCCATCAGTGACCATCTAACCACCCCCACCCCCCTCAGCAGGAGATTCCTCTAGAACATCGGGGCCCTAGAGAAGAGAATCTGGAAACCAGTGGAATTTTATTTAGCAATCCTGAATGAAACAACAGAGACAGGTCTGCTGGTATCTGTGGCTAGAAAATATTGTACATCCAAGTTCACTAGTAGCTGGGGGTAATTTCACAGTAAGGGAGACCGGCTATGCTGAACTGTTCTGTATATTCTCTTCCCATTGTGGGCTACCTGGTCATTCGGGAACAGGAACCAAGATTAATTTTGCTTTTTTAGTGACAGTATCAAGTACAGTGCTGGTACTATTAATTAGATGTTTCAGTGATATTTAGTCAGTGAATGAATCAGCAATATGGTTTCATACTCTGAGAGTCTAGCTCTTTCCTAGGAAAAACCTCGTATATACAATGAAATGTTATATACTCAGGCTCTTATGTAATATTGTATTTACACTTGAAAACCCCAGTCTTCAAAATTGCACAGTGTAGTTGAGCTCATGAGGAAAACTAAAGCAAAGTTTTACCAAAGAACCATTACCAAATAATTGCAGGCCAGTGAGATGACTCAGCAGGTAAAGGCACTTGCCATCGGGCTTGATGAGCTGAGTCAGATCCCAGATCCCACATACTGGAGTGGAGAACTGACTCCTGCGAGTTGTTCTCTGATATCCATAAGGGGCACCATAGCACAGGCACTGCCCCTACCCAAATGTATATAAATAAATAAATAAATAAATAAATAAATAAATAAATAAATGCAAAAAATAATGGATGGTTTACAGGGAGACTAATGTGAGGAATGGCTCCCTTAAAGACTATTAAAAATGTAAAACAGACTATAGGACACAGTTGTGGAGTGAGACACCAGCTGTACCCAGGGAACTCCGAGTACAGGAGAGGGTAGTCTGCTGTGCCCAGGTTCCTTTCAGGAGCATCTTTCTATGCGCAGGCACCCCCCACTGTTTTTCTTGGTTTGTGTGGCAGCCGAGGTTAGACCTGGCATCACAGTGCTATTCTATTCTCCACCTTTCTGTAAGGGAAATTTGTCTACACACTACCCTGGCTTCAGATTATACTCACATCACTCCCCTGCTGATTAATTACAGGAATGGTGTTGTGGCAGTACCAAACTCTATGAGCTATTATAGACAAATGAAACGTGTGCGTTTGTATATTTGTATGTGATTTGACCACCCATAGATATAGGCTGTAAATGATGAAACCTTACATTCATGGTTAATCAGAGTTCAAACTAATTTGTATTTTGTCATTCACTGGCAGTAACGCAACAGAAAAAAAAATATTCATCTTGCATCTTGGCACACCTTCCAAGAAAATATCTCCTATGCATATAACATTACTGGATTAATATGGACCAAAGGATGCATGATTATTGGCGTCAGTATGTGTTTTAGTTTATAATTACTTATTATTCGTGTCAATTTATCTTCCTCACTCTCACACACAAAAAAATCCATCACTGTCAGTACTGGTTAGGTTATTTTCTTTGATTGCTTGGTTCAGCATATGTGAACTGAAAATCCTAGCTTTATGTAGCCACTTGACTACTGTCGAACTCTGTTGCCGACTGATCTTTCTGGCTCTGTTTTATTATACTGTGTGATACAATCACATCCTTCAAACCCATAGAAAGCCATCTTCTCTATTAACCTCTAAGTAGGGAGGCAACAGATGAAAGCAGAAAGGAAAGGTGAAAACAATTCGATATTATTGTGCTGGAACTACCTTCTTGAGTTATAAAATTTAAGAATAACAGCTATATTTGAACCTCCAACAATTTCTCTGTGGATTCATCATATTAATTTTAAAAATTGTGTATGTAACTAGACATCCTTACTAATTGTATTGGCCTGTTCTTCCTTTTTCCTTCTTTCCCCTTTTCTCTTCCTTTCCTCCCTCCTTTCCTTTCCTTTCCTTTCCTTTCCTTTCCTTTCCTTTCCTTTCCTTTCCTTTCCTTTCCTTTCCTTTCCTTTCCTTTCCTTTCCTTTCCTTTCCTTTCCTTTCCTTTCCTTTCCTTTCCTTTCCTTTCCTTTCCTTTCCTTTCCTTTCCTTCCTCTTTTCCTTGTTCCTCCTTCTCCTTCTTTTCCTCCTTTTCCTCCTCCTCTTCCTTCTTTCTCCTTCCTTGTTTACAAGAGGGTCTTATATATGACAGGCTAGCCTTCAATTCATTATGTAGCTGAGGATGAACTTGACCTTCTAATCTTCCTTCCAGAGTGCTAGAATTACAGGTCTGTCCCACCACGCCTGGTTTTCTGTGTTGCTGGAGTGTGGAATCCAGGGTGGGGCTGCATGCTCACAAGTGCTCCAACGACTGGGACATATCCCCAGACCTCTTCATCCATTTTTAAGAGATAAAGTTTTGAATGATAAACTATGAAATTTGATTGTTTTTTTTTTCATTATTTAAAATTGATTCTGAGAGAAAAATATAACTTGATCAATTATTGTTAAGAAAATTTATACCAAATACCTTTGTATCCAAATGGATTTAAAGAATATTTCATTTGTAACCAAACTACTCATTTGAACAAAAGACCATCTGGTGGGATTGGGGAAGGACAGCCACATTCTAAATACTTACTGTTTGGTCTGTCAGAGGAGGAAGAACAATTTGTTTTTCTATTTTGTTAAGAACCAGTTTCCATAGTTCTTTTAGAACTCGCTTCAGGACTGTTTTCTCACAGATTTTCGCCGAGAGACTTAATCTGAAACAACATTAGACATATATTCATCCTCAAGTCTAATTCATGTATCAGGTTATAAGATTGATTAGACATTAACTACCAAGATTTGATGTTTTGAATAGACCCTTATAATTTTCAAATACTAAATTCTATTTATGGAATATATATAATTATGTTATATATTACAGTATCCAGTTTATATAGTGGGAAATGATAACAGAGAATTGATTTCCAGTACTACCTGATTGGCAAGCTCTGGAAAGTAACACATTGTATAGAGTAAATATATAATAGCTTTTATATAAAATGCACACAGTAAACATTATAATGCATCTAAAGGGGTTTGGTGTGGAGGCCGAGAGAAAGAAGCCAGGATGATTATTTCACCTGTCCAATGGGAGCATAGAACAGACCATTCATCCCAGTAAGGGCAAGGCTTCTAAAGTACAGGGTTTTCACCCTTCTTTGTTCATAGTCTAGGGAACACCAAAGAAATAATGTTATTTATTTATGTGTTATTAGTGTATATCCATTGTTCATAGTCCCGAGTTTTCTGTTTCTTTGGGTTTTTTTTAGACAGGGTCCTTCTATGCAACCCTAGCTGCTCTGGAACTCACTATGTAGACTGTCCCAGGCTGGCCTCAGTCTCACAGTGATCCCTGGCTTCTACCTCTCCAGTGCAGGGATTTTTGGTATGTGGACCATGCCTAGTTCAGTGCTGGTTTTTAGAAAGATATTTTCTCAGATATATCATGCACTTTGATCATATTTACCTCCCATATCCTCCATTCACTCCTTCTAGGCATATTTTTACCCCAGTATTCTTTTGTTTATATATACATATATGTATGTATATGCTTTATGTCTCTATATAAAATCTAGGCTACTGTGTGATATTAGTCTGACTTATTTCAATCTCAGTTGCATCTATTTACACATAAACAGCAAAATTTCCTTTTTACTGTTGAATAAAACTCCGTGTGTGTGTGTGTGTGTGTGTGTGTGTGTGTGTACATTTTCTTTATCCATTCATCTGTTGACAGACACCTAGCCTGATCCCATAACTTGACTACTGCACTACAGTGAACATGGTGCTGACTCAGTCTTTGACCTCCATTCCAGGAAGTGATACAGCTGGGTCATACAGTAGTTCCATTTTTAGTTTTTGAGGAACTTCTATACTGATTTCCACAGTGGTTGGAGTAATTTACACTCCCTCCAGGAGTATATAAGGATTCCCTTTCCCCACATCCTTGCCAGCATTTGTTGCTGTCACTCCTGGACTGTAACCAATATAACAACAAAGCATGAGTATGTTTCAATTCCCTCACATCATCCAGAGTTTGCAAATGAGTAAGTAGGTTGTGCCTTGCAAGTGTTCATTATGGTGAGCTAATGATGTGACATGGTCTGGTGTTAGGATAATACCTCATAAAAATCCTGCATTAGAAAACCCTCTTGCATGTGTTTCTTACATTATGAAACCATGATAGGAATAAAATACAGACTCAAGGAGGTTTGGGGATATATCCAAGGCAAGAAGCTAGTGACTGAGTTGTAGCCAGGCTATATTGTTCTAAGTCTAGAATGTCTTCCAGTATCATGTATCATCATGAATGTCCTCATGACCAGCAAGGAGGGAGGCATGGTAATACATATATTACAATATTAATCTGGGTTCTTAGAGACTCCTTTGCCAACAGGGGACTAACCCTGCTATATTGAGGGCTAAAGTGGGACATCCATTTCAGGGCAGCTTCATTGACTCCCCATGCTCCTCATTCTATTTTGGATTCAGAAATAATGATGGTGGTATGGCTACTCATAGTTAGAATGAGCTACTCAAGAGATGGAATAAAGAGCTGAGCAGAGACTTCACAAGTGAAGAAATAAACATGGTTGAGAAGCATCTTAAAAAATGTTCAACACCGTTAATAATTAAGGAAATGCAAATTAAAACCACTTTAAGATATCATCTCACTCTGATAAGACTGGCTAAGATCAAGAAAACAAAAGATACCAAATGCTGGAGAGGTTGTGGGGAACACTCATCCACTGCTGGTGGGAATGAAAACTCTTACAAAAACTATGGAAAGTAGTGTGGAGAACCCTCAAAAGACTCGGAATGAGCCTACTACCTGAACCAGTCATACCACTCCTGGGTATACACCCCAAAGACTCATCCTACCACAGAGATACATGCACATCCATGTTTATTGCAGCTCTCTTCACAATAGCGATGAGCTGGAACCAACCCAAATGCCCCTCAACTGATGAGTACATGACAAAAATGTGGTACATCTACACAATGGAGTACTATTCAGTGGTAAAGAAAGATGGCATTATGAACTTTGCAGGTAAATGGATGGAGCTTGAAGCCATTATGCTGAGTGAAGTAACACAGTCCCAGAAAGACAAATGGAGAGTGGTTTCCCTTATTTGTGGATGCTAACACTAAATCCCCCAGATGAAAGGCAAGCTGAATGACAATATTGTTATATTTCTGTTTATCTGAAAGCAACTATGTTGTTATAATGTGAATCTCTCAGCGGGCTCTAGAATCCACCCACCAATTATTCTCAGACTCTGTAATTCCTGTATATGGGTCAAGAGTATGTATCTGTATTTTAGAGTAATATAAAATTAATGGAGGAAAATGTGAATTCCTAAGCATAAGAAAAAAAAAAAGACTAAGAGAAAGATGTAGGAGAGTTATGGCAGAATGCATGGTCGGGGGGGGGGTGGGGTGGGGTGGGGGGAAGGGAAAGAGGAATATGCCTGAACTGAATTGAAAAATGTATGAAATGCACAAAACATCAATAAAAAATTGGAGATAAAAAAGAAATAATAACAGTGGTATGGCTACTCATAGTTAGAATGGACTATCTTTCCATACTAAAGGACATGTATAATTATGCTAATAATACACACTTACATAATTTAATCAATAACTATTGTTTAAAGGCACATGATATGTGAAAGACAATAAGAATTTGCTTAAATATATGTTCATATAAATGCATTTCTCCTAGCTTGATTTTATATAGCAACATATTATATAAAAATACTTGAAAAAATAACCTCTTCTGGTAAGGAGGAGCTAAGCTGCCCTAGTCTGCAAGCCAGTGTTGGGTGTTGCACATCAGCTGATGAATGCTATGGTCTAGACTGGGTGGCAATCAGCTGTGGGTCACTGAGCAACCACAGAAGGTTTCCTCAGAGACATTCCTAATGTGGCTGGAAACAGTTTTGATGTGGAGGTGGAACTTCCACTTTTACAATGTCTGATTTTAAGAACAGATTCTGTTTTTGTCAGCAGCTCCTATGTTTGACGAAGTCATTGTACTCAGATTGGAACTAAAGAGAATGTAAATCAAACCAGGAGTGTGCCTGCAGCTCTTCATGAGTTTCTGTTGGTAGAAAATGGAATTTACAGCTCATTTTACAGAGTGCTGAGATTTCACGGAGAAAGTTAAATGTAAAGAAATATTTAGAGAATCTGCACAGTCTACACACGTGCACTCCAATGTGATTTCTGAAGGGATTTTCTCAAAACCACTTTGAAGACTCTTAGACCCCCACTGTTTGCTTTAAATAGTAGAAAATGTAGAAAAATCCAGTCGTTGCTTCCTTAAGGTAGTCAGGGTTAGCCAACATCGATAAGCCAAAAAAAAAAAAAAAAAAAAAAGCCACAGATTTTACACTGTGAGCTATCTAGATTGGCTAAACATAGAACCAGTTAACCAGATATTTTTCAAATGCTATGTGGATAGCTGGCAACCTGGAATTTCCATTATATAGTTGATACTATGTTTAAGAAAATGTATCCAGATGCATACTCTACCCCTGTAGTACCTGTCCCTCATCCCCATTGATTCATATTCTATCTCCTCTAAATACTCAAGCCAAATGTAGTTCTCAGTGCCCTGAAAAGGTGGCCACTCTGTACTTTTTATGGTGTGTGTGTGTGTGTGTGTGTGTGTGTGTGTGTGTGTGTATACCTTGTTATTTTGCTTTCAAATTTTTTATTGGCTTGAAAACAGAATAAGTGTCTCACTTTGAAAGTTCTCTTCTAACCAGTGCCTTTAAAACTGTATATTCTGCTTTAGCGCAGAGAACTTCCACAGATTTCCATGTCTCGTACAATTATGCCTCTCAGGAATTGTTAAATCACATTCACATATTTTTAAAGGTCATAATTCTTTTCTGCCTTTACACAATATCTCATTCTACAAAGAACAATAAGACATGCCATAATATGAAGATATAATCCAGTACAATTAAAAGAAGAATATTAAGAATGTAAAATCATCTAGGTGTACTAAAAATAAGTCAGCTCAATTTATCCTTTCTTGTACTTTATACATAGTGAAATAGATTAAAACATCACTCGGCTTGCTATTAGTAGTATCAGAATTATTTAGATGTTTTGTATGTGCTATAACTTCTGGTTACAGGATATTTAAAGAAAATAGTTTCACCAATGAAAACCATGTCTCCAAAGCACTGATTGGTGTTCTGAAAAGGAAAGAATTCTGTGGGAACATAAAGAGACTCAGGATTGCAGAGCTCCCTTGACTCCAACATAGGCACCCACCCCAGGATTGCTCAAGAAGTGTTACATAATAAGACAGACCCCCCAGGGAATGTGATACATCTGACAGAGCATTAACAACCAAAATATATAAACTACTCAAAAAACAAAGAAGAAAGCAAATGAGCTACTCAAGAGATGGAGGAAAGAGCTGAACAGAGACTTCACAAATGAGGAAATAAACACAGCTGAGAAACATCTTAAAAAATGTTCAACATCATTAATAATTAAGGAAATGTAAACTAAAACCACTTTAAGATATCATCTCACTCCGGTAAGACTGGCTAAGATCAAGAAAACAAAAGAGACCAAATACTGGAGAGATTATGGGGAACACTCATCCACTGCTGGTGGGAATGTAAGTGGAAAGCAGTGTGGACAACCCTTAAAAGACTCAAAATGAGTCTACCTCCTGACCCAGTCATACCACTCCTGGGTATATACCCACAAAACTCATCCTACTGCAAAGATAAATGCACATCTATGTTTATTGCAGCTCTCTTCGTAACAGCAAAGATCTGGAACCAACCCAAGTGCTTCTCAACCAATGAGTGGATAGAGAAAATGTGGTACATATACACAACGGAGTTCTGTGCAGCAGTAAAGAAAGATGACATCACGAACTTTGCAGGTAAATGGATGGAACTAGAAGACACTATGCTAAGTGAAGTGACACCGCCCCAGAAAAACAAGCAGCAAATGGTATCCCTCATTTGTGGATGCTAGCACCAAATACCTAGTAGTGAAAGCAACTGTGCCATTATAATGTGAATACCTTAATGGGATCTAGAAATAACCTACCACTTATTTTCAGACATTGTAATTGTGGTACATGGGGGGAGGGTATGTATGCATACTTTAGAGTAATATAAAATTAAAGGGGAAAATGTGAATTCCTAAACATGTTTTAGAATTAACATATAGTTTACTTTCAGATGTCATAATTTTGGTAAATGTGAGAAGAGCATATATGCATATTTTGGAACAATACAAATTGGAGGGAACAACAACAAAAGGACTGGGCCAAAGAACAGACTGAAACAGTAAACTTCAGCCCAAAACAATAAATCTTTGCATGGGAAAACTTGAAAAAAGATGCAAGATATGTATGGCAAAATGCATGAACTTGGATGGGGTGGGGGGAATGGAAAGGGGAATGAGTCTAAACTGAACTGAGAAATGTTGTATGAATTGCACAAAACTTCAATAGAAATGTTAAAAAAGACTGTTCTAAGAAACTAAAATGTAAAGAAAAGTTCTTTTCTCCCTCTCTTTTCTCCTCTTTTTCTTCTTTTATATAGCCACTTGCTTTTCTGTCTTCTGAAATCTTATCAAACCATCTATCCTCTAGAATATTTACCTGCATTGAACTGAGAATAAGACTTCCTACCAAATACTGAAATTAAATTGGCAAAAACATTAGTCTCGTTTCTGCATTAAGATTATAGTCAAAGGGAAATGGAATTTAGGCCGAACTTCTAAATGTTAGAGGAGGTTCTCCCTAAACGTGACTTTGTCACTAATTTTTATTCTTTTGTGATTCAATTGCACGATAACAATAAATAATATATTAGCAATTATTGTATATGTCAGGAGAATCTGGGAATAGAACTATCTCTGAGTTTTAAATTTTGAGGATTTTGGAATGTTTGTACTGATAAGGCAAAAAATTAAAATATGAAGTGCTCCCAAAATTAAAATATGAAGTGCTCCCAAATCAGGATGATTTTTGCAGTGATGGGGGAAACTGAGGGCCTGTCATATTCTAGAGTAGAATTGCACCGTGCGGCCACCACTGCACTCCTGGGAAGCCTGCAACTGTTTGGGAGTCATGTTGACACACAGACCTTAAGAGTATTTCAGATTTGAGATATTTTTTATTTAAGGATCTTCAACCTGTATCCATATTTACAAAAGTACACATCTGGCTGTTTTAGATAAGTGGCTCATAGTTGTGAATGTATTTTAAAATATTGGTGCCTTGAGCCCACCCCAAGCTAACCAAATCAGAACCTTTAGAGTAGAGATAGGGAAGAAGCATAGAACAGACAAAACAAGCTACCAAGGAACAGCCTGGCCCAGCCTTTGTGGTTAAGAATACTCCTGCCTGCTCCTATCACAGATTGCAATCTCAAGGGGCTGGGCTTCCTTTTCATCCTTTCCAGTGATTAAAGTAAGGTTGTAAGCAGGGGGACAGCCATCAGGTCCGGCAGCTACCTGCTGCCTCTTTGATGAATTCATCCTACCCACGCATGTGCTATTTTCTTCTTTAGCAGGTTTCTGACATGATATCAGACGTTATAGATTCCATCTCCGTGTCCAGAAGGATGCACAACATTACATTCTATGAGAAGCATGAATTCTAAACCATTCTCTGTTTGAAAACAGCAGCTACCTTGGTTACCAATATTCCTGATTTTTCATTTCCCTTTTCCTATACAAAGAGTAATAAATGAACGTGGTCACTCTTACTTGTATGTACATGCTTGTGCCTATGTGTTTTCAAGTACACATGCACATTTTGTGTATGAATGAATGCATGTGTGTGTGTGCATGTGTGTGTGTGTGTGTGTGTGTGTGTGTGTGTGTGTGATGTATCAGGCCAGAGACAATCTTGGATGCTGATCCTCAGATGCAATTGACTTCATTTATGAGGCAGGGTCTCTCGCTGAGCTAGAACTGGTCAAATAGACCAGCTTGTCATCACACCCCAGGGATCCACCTGTTTTGGCTTCCTCAGGACTGGGTGATACCAGCACACTCAGCTTCTTTGTGGGTGCTGGGGATTGAATTTGGGTCCTCATGGTTGCGTGGCAAATCCTCACTGACTGAATCATCTCCCCAGCTTCCAGCACTCATTAGTGAATTCATTATTTCTACAGAAGTCCTTTTAAATCTGCCTTACATGTAGAAAACCCATTATTTTCCCCCTATTTATCAGTCAAATAGGAACACTGGGTGCAGATTAACGTGGGCAGAGGACTTACGTTTTGTCCAGGAAGTCCATCAGAGGTCTCAGCACGATCTCTGCATCCATTGCTGTGCTGTTCTTATTGGCTGTGCTGTTTCCATTCGATCTCATTGGATTTAGTTCAAAGCTCATCTGTTTTATACACTCTTCAATTACATGCTGGAAACTGAAAAATCAAGAATATAAATTCTGGAATAGAAGTAAACATGCTACCTGAGTCTGAATTCAACCCCAAGGAGACAGAATCATTTCAAACAGAATGGTTCCCCTTGCTTATTGGATTTCAGACTTAAACTGTAAAATTTTTGGGTGTGATGAAAGCTTTCTTTGACCCCTTCCGATGCGGAGCAGACCACAGTGATGCTGACAGGCTGGGTGAATGCGAGCGGCTGTTCATTCAACCTTCATATCTGACAATGACAGCTGCTGTGCTTCTACGTTCGGAAGAATAGTTAGCTGCTCTGGAGATTGTGGGCTTGGGGATGTTCCTTCTTCATTGGTTTCTATGACTCCACACCCTCTTTATCTTTTATTTTTCAGTCTTGCTGGCAGCTCCTTTCCAATTGCCTGACCTCTACTGAGGTAGAGTTGTCATATTTATTAAATAAAAATGCAAAGTGTCTAGTTAAACTTGAATTTCAGATAGTAGTTTTATAATTATGTCTATGTAACAATTGGGATATAATTAGATGATATTTATTCACTGTTCATTCAAGTTTAACTCTATCTTATCTGGGCTCAATCCTTGCACCTCTCTCTGATCAGAGTCATATCCTTGAGACTGCCACTGGTTCTTGAGTTCACACATGTAGAGAGTCACATCCTTGAGACTGCCACTGGTTCTCGAGTTCACACATGTAGAGAGTCACATCCTTGAGACTGCCACTGGTTCTCGAGTTCACATGTGTAGACCTGACTTATATCCCACTTTCCTGTCCATCCAGAGTTGACCTTTGTATCTGGGTCCTGATCCTTGGATCTTAGCTGGTCCCTGTGGATTTACCTCTTTATATGTATCCCTTTGGGGGAATAAACTGTACTAGGTTGTCATCCAGGGCAGTTCAAATCCAACACCAATTAGCTTCCATCTGGCTAGGCCTGCCTTTGGCTTTTGGTAGCTGTAAGGGTTGCAGTTGGGAAAGGGGAGGATATTTGTGGTGATGTGTGTATTCAATGAGAAAAACAGTCACAGATATTTGAGATAATAGTAAAAGAAGGCAAACAATTTTGGAAATATCTACCTGACCGACAGGCCACAGTGTCATCGATGGTTCTGTTGGCTGTTAAAAGTACTCTCTCTCTTTTTTTTTTTTTTTTGGTTTTTTTCGAGACAGGGTCTCCCTGTAGTCCCAGCTGTCCTGGAACTCACTCTGTAGACCAGGCTGGCCTTGAACTCACAAAGATCCGCCTGCCTCTGCCTCCCAAGTGCTAGGATTAAAGGCGTGCTCTCTCTTATATTGATTATTAGGTCAGTGCACTGAGGTGAAGGAATGGACTGAGCAAAGTGAACAGCATTTATCTTTCAAATATGTGAGAAGCATTTCTAAACAGATCCACAGTGTGAACCCTAATTGGAAGCCAGTGATGTGCGGTCGGGCTCCTGAAGGAATCCTCATGGGGCTGAGGGTCAACGGCTTTCCACCTTTGCACGTGCCCAGTGTGAACCAAGCCACACTGTACCTGATGACTCTTCTGTCACTGTTCTTAGTAAATTCACCTAGTAGGTCTACTCATTTTCTATTCTTTGTTTGCATGTTTGAAAAAGTCTTCATTCACCAGCTTGTCTAAAAATCAAAGCATTGAATAATTACAGACTTCTTGAGCACCCAAGGAACCAAATGCTGCCCCCAAAGTTCCTATGAAACATCTCAGAATTATTTATAGACTTAGTCCAGCCAGCTTCTGGCACTAATGGCACCAGTAAAAAAAATGTTGCAAACAAAATAAGTGAAAATATATGAGTAAGCAGAAATTTAAGTGGCACAAGTTTTGAAAAATTTAAGAGCATCTTTAATTTATTATTCACATGAAATCTTTTAGTTCTTGGGGGCAGATGACCTGGGAACAAGTGAGGGACCCAAGAGAGACTTGAGACCCAGGGTTTACCTCTACCTCGGCATTACTTCAAACCCAACCTAACAGCTGGGTAATAGAACTATCTGTGATTTTTTTAATGACACAGATTTAATGAAACTGGTTTTTGGAATTAATTCTGTCTTTATTTTTAATGCTTTAGTTTTAGACTCTGAGTAGCACATGTTCAGGTGGGTGTTCTGATTAGCTTTGCACCATGATCAAGCTGACCACAGACTTTCCACCGACCCTGTGTGTGATGTATCATAGCAACAAGCATATAATAATTATGATTCTTTCAAGGAAAGCATCACTGGTGGCCTGCTTACTGCAAGAAGCTAAATGACCTTAACTGAACAAAGCACTAAGTTCTTCCTGGTATTTTAAATATAGTGAAGGACTAGGTCCTGGATAGCTGAGTTTCAGTATGTAAGATAAGGTATCTTAAGGCATCTGATCTTCTGTAATGGTAATGGAGAAACAGTAACAGTAAAGGCAAAACCATTTTCTTCTGTGTGGGGAAATCCAGCTTGAATTGCAGGCTAGCTTTCCAACTAGCGTGCCTCAGGGCACCATGTGGCTGAGGGTCTGACCCCGCCCAAGGAGGAGCAAGCAATGTGGCCTAGGTGCATGATGCTGGGTGGGGCAACCATGCATAGTGGCGTGGAGTTGGGGGACTTATGATTGGTCTTGGGAACTGATGTCATTTGGTTTATAAAAGCAAGCTGTGGCAGGGAGTAAATTTGAATTTCATAGTAATATCATCATGGAATTCCCGGCTGTTATTTTTTATTAATTATTGCATGCATACAGGCTAAGGTAGGCCTGCATTTTGATTGAGTGGCCAGTGGGTTGGAAAAAGGCTGCCCTTTGTGGACCACCAATCTGGGTAGCTGGTGTTGTGAGTGGACATAAGCTAAAGATAGGCCATCAGCCATCAGCTTGAAATTCCTGTCTAGGCTCTGGGCAGGTGGGAGGTCACAGCCAAGAGTGGAACATGTGTCTCATGGGTCCAGGCTAAGCGCCTGAGTTGGAAGTACCACTCAGGCTGGGATATGGGAGGTAGCCAGCTGGCCTCTGTGCCAAGGGGTCAGCTCCCCACAGTGCCCGCTGTGTTCTCATTCCCCTTAGCAAGGCTGGGTGGTCCCTGTTCGGCATAAAAAGAAAGCTTCCTACAGTATTCTGGTCAAGAGGATTGTATTTCTGGCCCAACGTTCCAGTTGGGCTGATCAGGCTATGGGCAGGTGGGACTTTCACTATAAAGACAGGTTTACTTTAAGCTGTGCCAAAGAGATGAATGGGATGATTATCCCTTCAATGAGATGATATACTTTTCCTTCCCAGCACTGCTCTCAGCACAGCAGCCCACACAGCTGCAGCCGTGTGGCTTTTCTGAATTCTGCTCGCTTACTCCATGCCATGTGTCTGTCTCTTTCATGTGGCTGACCCCCACGCTGGCTTGCCTAACTCAAATGACATGGAGTTTTTTCCCCTCTCGTTTTGTTTTCCTTCTCAGGGCAGCTGTGGAGATTTATAGGTAGCCTGCCCTGGAGTTTTTCTTTTAAACTCTAATAAAATTTTACTCAAGCTTCAAAAAAATCTAGTCTTGTAAAAAGAATGCATCTCAATAGCTCCACTAATGACATCAATCCTTCCTTTATAACCGGTTTGTCCAGGTTTTATCAAATCAATATGCATAATTTAGCCTTTAGAACATTAATGTGACAGTTAGTCTTGCTAATATACTCAACCTTCCTTTTTCTTAAAACAAGACTCAGAATGTTCTTGCTCATTGGGATGATTGAGGTATTTTACAGAATGCAATTTATTGCAGTAGCTTTACATTCCAGTTTCTGTTCTGTTTAGGCATCTTATTTCCTGCAAAGTTATGAGCACTTCTGGATTTTCCAGACTTCCCCTTTCTTCCCCTCTGACTTTGCTCAATAATCTCTTGCTGCTTTTGTAGCCTAAGGTAACCTCTTTCTTTGCTAACCACAGATTAATTTACAAATGGAACCAAGGGAAGTCTGACAGGGCTGAGTCAATGGCCCATTAAGTCACCTCAAGTTAGAACCAGTCAGCCCCACATCTCTGGAACAACTTCCGCCTCTCAAACTCCAGGTAGACAGAACCTTCATTTTCCTGTTTAACATTGAAGCCAAATCAGCAGGCTCTTGAAAGCTGCCAGTAGTACAGAGCAGAGGGAATACACTGAGCTCCCCACAGACCAAATGGAGGGCAAATGACCTAAGCTCCAGAGAGCCAGACTGCCCCAGCTCTGTATCCCAGCTCTGAAGGTGGGCTTCATCCACACAATGCTTCTCAGCTGAAGGGACTTGTGAGCCTGATAGGCAAGAGCATGTCTGGGGCCTTACTGTGCTTCCTTCTTAGATGTGGGGAAAAAAATGGTGCATTGACTCCTTTCAATCTTCCTCATTAAATACAGTCTTAGCAATCATTAAGTGGCCATGAATGGTTTATCTTTCTAGAATCCAGTCAAGGATGATCTGTAGGCAAAGGCAGGCCACCTGTGGCTGCATTGTCTTAAATTACTTTTGTGCTCCTCCACACCTGACCCTGCCCCCTAGGTGAGAGCCTCTTGTGACCCAATACATCACACAGGGTGGAACCATAGCCTGTGATGTATACAAGGGGTCTGGGATTGGCTTTGGCAGAAGACAACATTTTGGCTATATAAGAGATGCAATGTATACAATAAACGGATTCTTCATTGCCACCTGACGAGACCCTGGTCTATTAATTGACCTGTGACTCAGGTGCTGGCTAGGCTAACTGTGGCTCCAGATCTGCATTTGGGTTTCAGCTAGCTCAATCACTTAAGGGGGCACCACTCCCAAAGCCAGAGGTAAAGTTTTAAGTATAATCAATTCTTTAGCTTGGATGGAGGTTACATAGCAAGGGTCTTGAGTAAGGGGTAACTAACCCTTAGACCAGATTTAGCTAACAGCGTGAGACCTGTGGAGTCAACAGCTTCACAGCCCGTGGGCTGCAAAATAACCAAATCTGTAATCCTCTGCTGCTTCTGAAAAGTCACCAGCCTTTCAGAATAGCTATCAGCTTTGTCAGCAGTCCTTAATCGACAAACAGAGCGGGTCAACAGCCCCCATTTTTTTCAGTGGCAGTCCCCACAATAAACAACATTCAAACAGGTGTCTCTTGTCCTTAAAGCAATTTTATAGCCTCAATGGAAACTGAACTCATCATTTAAACTGGTAAGTCAACATTTGCTGAACTAGTATTTAAGAAAATTCTATTAAGTTAATGGGTCTTGTCAAAGATATGTTTGATTTGATATCTATTTTAACGCTTGATAGTAAAATGATCGCTCTCTCCTATAGGGCCAGAGTAAAGTTCATTCTGGGTAAACTCATTCTTTAGAAATATACCACAGACAAGGCGAATTGATTTTTAAAACATAGATGTCAATAGTTTCTAAAATATGGCTCATGAGGCAATTGCAAGAAAAACCCTATGTCTTGGTGACTTATGTGGTGTGGAGCTAGGCACTGTCATGCGCCACCATCCTGAAAGTCAAGGCATGAGTGAAGCATGTGCTTCTTTGCTTCTTATGTATGTGGGATTGTCCTCCTTCCTTCCCTTTTGATAGCTTGTGGTTCTCCTGTATGCAGTGGAATTGCAAATAGGTATGGGCTAAGATTTCTGCCCTTAAAGAGAACAGAGAAAAATGACAGAGGCAAACCAGGAAATCAAAACCTGGAGCCAGAGTGAGGGATGTACAGACATCCTTCAACAGGGGATCACTCTTGGATCCTGGGATCATGAAAGAATTCTCAAGAGAGATCATGCTTAGGCTGGGTCTTGAAGGAAAGCACACTCAGCCAGAGCAGCAGCACCCACGGCAAAGTCATTACAAACAAAACCTAGCACTTGGTCCACTTACCTTTCACCATAAGTGATGCTTAGCTCATCCAGAACCCCGCTGAGTTTAACCTGAAGTTCTTTAAGAATAGTGCTAGCTTCTGGGTCTAGCTGCAGAGAGACCACAAAGAACATGACTTTAGAGTTTAAGAGGCATGCTTCTGTTTCTTTTGGAAGCACTATTCTTGCAATATGGCAACAGCAAACCAACCAACCATATATATATATATATATATATATATATGCTTTTTCCTCCCCATTTTTGTCTTTGAAATCAAATGCAGAGGGATTAGGAAACTGTGAAGAAACCAGGAAGGTTCTTACATAGGAGAATATTGACTGAAATGCAAGTCTGGATCAGAGCTAGGGACCAAAGCTGTTCTCCGTTACAGGGTTGGGATGCAAGGCATAGCAAAAACATCCTCCAGGGCATAATTTCATAATTCATAAAATCTGACATGTTATATACATTAGTTGAAAATGTGCATTGCTTCCTTCAAAATATATTTCAATATAGTTTAAATATTTCAATATACCCCCAAACAAATAGGTTCATTGAAAATAAAAATTTAACTAAGAAAGTAATTTCTGAGAGCAGGCTGAGTATCTCAAATCCAAAACTCAGGTTTCAGAGCTTTTCTGATTTTGGAGTAGCTGCTCAGCATTCACTTCCTTCTGAATTATTATTGAAAATGCTGAAGGCTGAGATGTTGCAAAATGCAAACCTTTTTGAGAACCAACAGGACACTCAAAAAATTTCAAGTTCGGAGCATTTTGCATTTTAGATTTTTGGATCAGGGATGCAAACCTGTGTTGGGTTGGGTCTCAAGGGTGGTGTTTGCATCTGTTTTCCAACTTTCCCATTACAAGTGGAAGGCAAATTAGCTGAGCCATCCCAATTTTCTGGAGAGAACAGGCTGACTTCTCTTTTGAAACCCAGAGTTCAAGATTCAAAGTTGAACATTTTATTTTCTATAGGAATTCATTTTTGCAATGAAGGTAAAAGACCAGCAAGGAGTTTAGCAGGCAATTTAGAAGTTTATCTTGTTTATTGTGATTTTACAAATTAAAAAAATGCAGTTCAGTTATAAATAATATACAACAAAACCTTATAATAGATGTATGCTACCAAGCAGAGGTAAATTCATGTAAAGGATGATGTATAATAATCTCTGAAATTGAAAGGTAATACAATCTTCCTTCCTTTGAGCCTTTGGAAATTTTGTTTCCTATTATTAGTGTGTGTAGTTCTTCAATAAACTGGTCTACTAATAAAAAAAGAGGATTGGATAGGGCCAACTTTTGGAAGTAAAACAGATTAACACATGACTTATATAAATGAGAGATGTGTCAAGTATATCAAATAAATATAAGATGTGATATTAGTTTAAACTTGGGAGCTTGTCCAAGAACCCAGAAGCATTCCTGTGAGGGAGTGTACACACTGGTGAGCTTCAGTCCTCCCAGAGCATTTTCTAAAAGTAAGAAACAGTTAGTAAGAAGTGCAATTATTTGTGTGTGTATATGTACACTTGTTCATGTGCATGCATACATGTATGAGAGGGTGGAGGCACACAACATGCATTTGGGTAGAACTCAGAGATTTACATTGAGTGTTTTTCTTAATTGATCTTGACCTTATTCTTTTAGAGAAAGCCTCTGACTCAACCTAGAACTTAGTAAGTGGACAAATGGGCTGACCAGAGGCTCCAGGGACCAGAGGCTCTCATCGACCTCCCCAGTGATGAGACTACAGATGTACACCTAGCTGTTTGTGTGTGTGTGTGTGTGTGTGTGTGTGTGTGTTTGTGGGGCAGGAGGGGGGAGCTGGAGAGCTGAACTCACATGGTCAGTCATGCTTGCACTTCAATGATGAAGCTATCTCTCCAGCCCCTATAGAAATATTATTTACTTGCCTCAGTGGCTGGAGAGCTCTGGATTCTACTGACATCATTAAACAGCTAGCTATGAAAATCACATTTGCATTTGCCATATAAGTCTTTCCAGATTCTCTCAAAGGAATTCTTGATGTCAAAGTTGACTTAAATCTAGATACATTTTAGGACTGCTCCATTTTTTCCCCTCTATCAGAACCAAAAGTAATTTTTCCAAACTGATTTGCATTTAAACAGCCTAAAATACTCTAGTGTCCTAACCTTCAACAAAGGAGGCATGGGTGGACTGTTTTTCTATTCTAGGGAAATCTGTACGCTGATGTTTATTAATGCATTTTCTTTTTTGTGCTCTCATGCCAATTTTATGTAGATTTCATTTGGATAAAATCGTTGCTGGAAGGGCATGGGAGAGAGATATTCTCATTGGTTTGTTCCAGGCTCCCCACTTCTTGTGAATGCAAGAATAACAGGTCTCACCCATGCGTCCACCACCTCTGAGAAAATGACTTTGCCTGAAGAGACCGGATGGTGTTGCTGCTTAATTTACATGTGTGTTTGTCTTTAATAATCGTGTGACATACATAACGAGGATACTTGTTCATCTACGAAGATAATAGTTTTAAAGTTATACAAAAGTGGCCATTCAGACCATATATGGGCCATTCAGATGAAATCATGCCATGACCTCACCAGTCCACCTTAGAGACTTTGTGGACATGCATTTCTTATCGAATGATTAGTTATGAGGTGAAAATATGAAACTGTCAGACTACAGCAATTTAAACACTGAGTGACACATCATTTTTTGATAGGTGCGTGATTCTAAGTAAATGAAGTCTGAATACTTCTGCCTTATGACCAGGCCAAAGGGGAGGAACAAATCAAAAAGGAATCTTTTTCTTTTTCTTCCTTTTTTTATCAGTTTTTAAAATTTTATTTAATTTTTTATGTGTATGAATGTACTGTCTGCATGCAGGTCTGTGCACCCGTGTCGTGCAATGCTGAGAAGGTCACAAGAGGGTGTCGGATTCCCCTGGAACTGGAGTTAAAGATGGTTCTCAGCCGCCACGTGGGTGCTGGGGATTGAACCTGGGTCCTCTGCAAGAGCAGTCAGTGCTCTTAACCGCTGAGCCATCTCTCCAGCCCTATTTTTCTTTCTTATCTGCTCCAAATCACACTACCAAAACAAGCGTGGGATTCTGAGGCCAATGTGTGTGCCTCTTTCCAACATGCATGGCTTTTCTGCAATGATGAGACCAAGAGTATGAAGATATTTATCTAATAAGACATTTTGGGGGGTGAAGAGATGACTCAGTGATTAAGAACACTAGCTGCTCTTGCAGAAGACCCAGGTTTGAATCCCAGCACCCACATGATGGCTAACAACCATCTGTAACTCCAAGTCTGAGGGGTCGGACACTCAACATGGATGCATTTACATGCATGCAGACAATACACTCATACAAATTAAAACAAAATAATAATAAAAATAAATGCAGACAATTTTGGGACAGAATTATCAGTATTTGAGTTCTGTATTTAAAAAAAAAATTATTTTTAATGGCGTGTGTGTGTGTGTGTGTGTGTGTGTGTGTGTCTGTTTCTCTGTCTCTCTTCTGTCTGTATATCCAGCTGACCATCCATCTATGTGCATGTGAGTTTAGGTGCCCACGGAGGCCAGAAGAGAGCTTTGGATCCCTTGCAGCTGGAGTTACAGGTGATTGTCAGCCATCTGATGTGGGTGCTGGGAACTAAAGTTGAGTCCTCTGAAGAGCACAAAGTGCTCTTAATAATTAAGCCATCTGGTCTACCCTCAAGTTCCTTTTTTTTTTTTTTTTTTTTTGGTCTTTTTGAGACAGGGACTCCCATAGCCCCAGCTGTCCTTGAACTCACTCTGTAGACCAGGCTGGCCTTGAACTCACAAAGATCCGCCTGCCTCTGCCTCCCGAGTGCTAGGATTAAAGATGTGCAGTGCTCGGCATTTGAGACAAGGTCTTCCTGCAGCTTCAGCTGACCTGGACCTCCCTATGTAAACCAGGGTGGCTTCAATCTCACAGAGATCCACTTGCATCTGCTTCCCAAGTGTGGGAGAGTAAAGGTCTGTGGGACAGTGTCTGATTCTGCTTTATTTGATTAATTTATCATTTTATGTTTTTGGTCATTTTGAGACAGGGTCTCCCTGTAGCCCCAGCTGGCCTGGAACTCATTATGTAGACCAGGTTGGCCTCAGACTCAAAGAGATCTGCCTGCCTCTGCCTCTCCAGTGTTGGCATTAAAGGCAGGTATTTTTAGGACATTTTCTTCACTCCTACAAAGTCTCTACCATTTAAACAATTAATAGACTGATATTTTAGAATCCATTGCCTAAATTATCTGCAGCATTTTTTAATTACTTTGGAAAGTTAAAACACTACCAAACATTTTTCAGAAATCTTTACACATTAGCCTTCTTTTTGTGAGTGGTAACAAATTACAACCTTGTATTTAAAGTTATTTTTAGAAGTTAAAAAACAGAAAAATATTGATAATATATCAATAATTCATTATAAATTAGGAACTAAATTACTGTGTGTGCCCGAACAGCTCAATTGGCTAGCTACATAGTGTTTCTATAATAAAGAGGAATATACTAAAAAATGAAGGGTGATGAATCAAATTTTGAATTTATATTAATGCTACCTAGACACATTTCATTCACACCTTCCAAGAAGGTCAGGAATTCCAAAACCTAGGCTGGCAAACCACTGTCCTAATGTGCAGAATAAATTGCAGTTCTTTATTGATAGTAACTGATTACTATCAGTAAGGTATCCTAAGTTACTGAACTGCAACAACTGTAACAATAAAAAGACTTATCTGAGGTAGCAGGTTATCTTTAGGTTCTTTTTCCATAGACTCATTTTAATTTTTCTTTAATAATACAAATCAGTTCTGACTTCCTTTTGCCATCCCCCCACGACGTGCATCCTCCCAGGCAGTATCTTGAGCATCTGTACCAACTGTGATTTTTCCTATTACCGTGGATTGAAAACTCTCTTAAAAAGTATGTTCTTAGAAATCTACCTCTTCCATAGAACTTCATCTTACTATGGAGTCTGCATGTCTTCCCCAGTGTCCTGGGACATGTATGTATGTGCCAGATGCTTGAGGGAAGGTCTGAAAACACAGGTGCCTGAAGTTCTCTCACAGGAGCCGTCCTCACAGGCAGCACGCTGCTTCTCCATGGGCGGACACCTTGTATTGATTATGCACAGGATATTTTTGCTTTTGAAATCAAATCTTTTATTCATTAGCAATGATATATTCTGACTTTCCAGTTAGTCTTTGATTTTCAATATCTGACTCCTTGCTAGATCATGTCAGACTATACTACTGCTTTGCTTTCAGACAGTAAAGGTACTCTGCGTGCTTTTATTTTTGCTTTTATTTTTCTCTAGCGCACATACACTCTCTCCTTTGGTTCTAATAAGAATGCATGTTCTTTCACCCTCTTATGACATCAGTGCTTAAACTGATCATCAAGCTCTTCCTAGAGCTATAATCCGTGGGCTGAAAACTGACACTGAAGCCACCTATACACAGTCACCTGTGCCTGGAAGAAATGAAAGACCATTACTGTGACATATACTTTCCCACATTGTTCATTACTGTCCAGTTTCCTGCTTTCCCTGCAGGGCACCAGGATGCTCTGTTATCTGCCCATCTGCAGAAATGCAGAAGAGGGAAGGCCATGCTGCCCGCCCCTCATTTCCTTAGGAAATGTGGTCAAGATGCATCTATTAGTGTGGTATCTGGTATGTTAATTCTTCAGTATTTTTTAATTGAAACGTTTAATATTTTTATTTTATGTGTGTGTTTGCTTTCATGCATGCATGTCACGGGGTGTGTGCAGTGCCCATGGGAACCAGAGGAGGGCATCAGATTTCCCCCAGACTGGAATTATAGGCTATTGTGAACTACCATCAGGTGCTGGGAATTGAACCTGGGTTTTCTGTAAGAGCAGCAAGTGCTGTAAAGTACTGTGCAATCTTGCCAGTCCACAACCTTTAATAGTTTTGCATTAAATGCTTTAATACTTTTGCATTAAGCCCTTTAATATTTTGCATTAGATCTTTTAATATTTTTAATTAAATCCTTTAATATATGCATTAGTTCTTTTTTTTTCCCACCAGGGATATTGTGGAGCATTAGTTCTATGAAAACTAAAACCTCATTTCTCAGAATACCTCTGTTCACCTTGAGGTCTTGCTCCCTTCCTCTGGGTTTTACTCTTTTAACCACCCCTTTTGCTTCATCTTAAACTGCTCTATTATTCATTTTACTTTTCTGCCCTATAAATATGCTGCGATCACCTTCACATTAAAATGAAAAACAGACTAATGAAAGAAGAGGCAGACTTATCCAGAACAACCTTCTTAATGACTACTCTCTTTCCTGTCCTTGACCTTCAAATTGCTCTCAACCTAAGGCTGAAGCTTGACTCCACAGCTGCATCTTTTAAGTGTCCACTGACACAGAGCATATGCAGGTCACCCTGTTCTCTTCACTGCCAAGTCCAGTGACCTTATTTTCCCCCTCTCAGCCTTGGTTCACACAGCTGCTTTCTCTGTTCCTAAGGCACCGGTTTCTTCACTTCCCTGGTTCACCTTGTCTTTCTTGTCACTGGACTTGTCAAATGTGTGAGATGTCTGCGGACTACTCTGTCTAGCAGAGGAGGGGGGACTAACTGGGAAGAAGAGAAGTTTAGAAAAAGGGGAGGTGGGAGGGGAGAGGTCAATGGATGAACAGAATGGTGAGACTGTAGGAGTAAGTTCTGAAACAGGATTCACAATGACTGCATACCTCAGAGTAACTAAGAGAGGATTTGATTATGCTATCCATAAAGAAATGATGACATTTCATTGTGATGATGCTGGGCGTGGTGGTGCACACCTTTAATCCCAGCACTCGGGAGGTAGGGGCAGGTGGATTTCTATGAGTTCAAGGCCAGCCTGGTCTACGTAGTGAGTTCCATGGCCCGCTGGAGCTATAGGGAGACCCTATTTCAAAAAGACCAAAAAAATTCACCATAATGAATATGCTAATTACTCCAGTGTGATTATTACAATGTATATAGGTATCAAAACTCACTATTCCTTAATAGGAGCCCACGAGGTATCAGTTGAAAAATAACACAAAAAATATTGAGAGAAAATGAAAGAATCTAAGTTTTGACTGCTGAATATTTTAGTTTATCATACACTAGGCAGGTATAAGCAATCAGAAGTGAACACTAAATAATAAAGCAGGCTTGTCTTAGAAGATGGCAGCCACGGTAAAGGTCTGTTTCTGCCCCTCCCGGCTGTGGTATGTGTTGCTCTTACCTCTCCTTAAGTTCCTGAGGGAGGTTATTCTAAAAAGAGAATTGGCAGTATGTGAGTGACCCTGTGGGCTCTTGGAGTCTCTGGGGGAATGAAGTTAACAAGCATCCTGCCTGGGTCTGCAGTTCATTCTGACATGGAGTGCCAGCCAGGAGCCTCCGTGCCTCCTTGGGAGCACCTTTTCTTAATTTCATAAGCTTGGCTGTTAAGCCCAGCATTAGGTGGTATGATACTGGACTCAATAATATTTATTAAATGACATCAACTCAAATTGCTCTTCTGGCCCTATTTGTTTTCTTAATTTTCTATTAAATCCAATTTGATAGTTCTGATTACAGAGATAGTTAGGTGGAGGAAGGACCTGAAAGTTAAAGGCCAGCACTTCCAACACTCAAGTCTCTTTGCTGTTCAGTGCTATGAAACTGAAAATAACTGGTTGCTGCATTAGAGCTCTATTTATGCAATGAGGTACTGGGAGGTTGAGTTTATTGCAGAACAGAACACAACATTCATAAGTTTCTTTGAAGGGATATCTCCCAGTTTGGACAAGGTTGGTTTTCTCTCATGACCTTTATCTCTTTTCTGACTCTCTTAATAAACTCAATGATTTTTAAATGGGGGGGGGCTTAGTTAGTTTTTATATCTCTGGCACCCAGTAAGATTTACAGTGTGGTGGTGCATGCCTTTAATTCTAGCACTTGAGAGGCAGAGCCAGGTGGATCTTTGTGAGTTCAAGGCCAGCCTGGTCTACAGAGTGAGTTCCAGGACAGCTGGAGCTACAGGGAGACCCTGTCTCGAAAAGTTAAAAAAAAAAAAATTTACAGTGCCTTGAACTCTGTTTGAGACAGAGCAGTCAACCCCAAGGGGAAGAGATGGGAAGAGTGCTGAAGGTACTCTAGCAGACATGGGTATCTCCATTCCGAGCGTGTCTTTTACTATATGTCTAAGGTAGCCTTTAACTGATGCTTTTAAGAACTTGTTGTTTGCAACCTCCTTTAGGCCAAAGACATTAAAACTGTCCTTGTTCTTTACCCCAATTTTTGCCTACTTCAGATAAAGTTACTATGAGTATGTACAATGATAATTAACCTTCTAAATTTACAAAGTCTTTAAATTGCTTTGGGAAACAATTTTAGAGCTGAAAGTTGTATTTAATTGAATTGTCTGTTTTATTATTGATATTAGTCTGATATATGCTACATAGTTAAATTTAGTCTGTAATTTATTGTGGTTACTGAAAATGATAAAACATCAGAGTGATCCCCATTAATTTTCTAACTATTAAGTGACATTTTTATTCATATTCAGGAGAAAAGATGAATCATGTTACCTAGAGATCAGAATGCATATCTCAGCGTCTTTAAAATCATACATTAAAAATTATAACATCACTTTTAAGAATATTATGTTTAAAATACAAATGGGAAGTCTAGAGTGTTCTTAAGACATGCTAGACTTGTGTAAGACTATAAAATAGTTACTTATATTTGGGGGCTATTATATTTAATGCAAGTATTTGACTATTATATTGATCATTATATGTTGTTCTAAATTTCATCCAAACACCTTAAATCAAGACTCAACAAACAGAAAGTTGTCTGGTTGATAGTGGTACAGAGATAAGAGGTGGGGTGTTCTGTGTTGTCTTCTAATCACCCTGTTTCTGTTATACCATCAGGGAGCAATGTCAGGTTCCAGTACTATCAGCACCACCTGGGAATCAAGATGAACCATGCAGCCCGGCCTGAACCACTAGGCCCTCTAGTGCTGGAGTTCAGAGGTACCTTTCACAAGCTCACTGTGTGGTACAGATGCATGCTGAAGTTCAGTGCCTACCAACATGGACAACTATTGTTTTTAAAGTAGTGACCTCAGCCCACGGTTACCCCCCCCCACATACACAGAGTCAGAAGGCTGGTTGAAAAGTGAATTTCTTTCCTCCCCTGTCTGCTTAGCTAACTTATAGAGCCCACGAGGTTAACAGGTTAAAACTGTAATGATGTGTATTCCATACTTTGGAGCAGTCAAATGCTAATTCATCCTTTAGAACTAAGTGCGATGCAGATGTGCAAGTTTGAAACAAAAGAATGACACTGCCCATTACAATACACAGGCTGGTCCCTTGCTTCTATTCTGCATGGACATATGTGAAACCTTCTCTTAACCTTGAAGTTTCACACTATGACCTGAGTCAGGAGAGTTATTTCAGTAAAAAATCATATCACCATGGTACCAACTTGGAATGCTTTGTGATAGGTTTAGTTCTACTAGAGTTTGAAGTGGATTCAATAGTCATTAAACCTATGAAAACATATAGATTGCATCATGTCAAATGACTGCAACCCAGTACATTGAACAGGCAGAGCACCCCCTGCTTACACAGCCAGGTGTAATTCTCCTAATTTAACCTATGTAATGTTTGTAGCATTTCAAAACCAACATACTATGACATCCTGAAAAGAAATTAAATTTTGGATTATTTGTTTTTTTTTTTTGGTCTTTTCGAGACAGGGTCTCCCTGTAGTCCTGTAGTCCCAGCTGTCCTGGAACTCACTCTGTAGACCAGGCTGGCCTTGAACTCACAAAGATCTGCCTGCCTCTGCCTCCCCAGTGCTAGGATTAAAGGCGCGTGCCACCGTGCCCAGCAGATTATTTGGTTTTTAATATAGTTATTTTTATTTGTTTATTTTTTTTTGGTCTTTTTGGAACTCACTCTGTAGACCAGGCTGGCCTTGAACTCACAAAGATCCACCTGCCTCTGCCTCCCAAGTGCTAGGACTAAAGGCGTGCACCACCACGCCGGCTGGTTTTTAATATAGTTATACAAATTATATTGCAGATCAAAGATTCACAAATAATACCTTTCCAATGACTATAAAAAGATATTTGTTGCAAAATGAACACAAAGCAAGTTGTAATTGACATACATTGAGTTGTATTCCAGAAATAAACTATCAGTGTAACATATACCATCCAGTTCCTATTTTGAGTTATTTGAATTATTAGAGGATAGCAAAACAATCATTTTCCATTGAATAACAATTATTACATGATGTTCTCATAATGGTTTTGCTGTTAGTGTCCCATGCAGGGGATGGTGGAATAAATGGTGAACTTCTATCCCCAGTCATATCATTATACAGGTTAGCTATTTGATCTATTTTAATACAGGAAATCCTATAAATAATTGACAGTGTTTGCATCTGCACCCTACACAGAAGAATTTCCACCAATAAACAAAACAAAAACAAAACCCAAGTGTAAAGCATTCTGTGTGCATGGAGGAGAGATTGATCCTGGGAAGGAGCAATGGCCTGGCGGTGGTAAGGTGAAAGCCGTGCCATGCAGCCATGCCCCAAAGTGGCCAGCATATTGCAGAGAGCGCTAGAGGCAAGCAGCAGTGTGGATAGAGTCCAGCGAAGAACCACATGGCATGTAAAACTATTTCAAGCCAATGCACAATCATTTGCTAATCTGATTTTTGTAAAGAGAAGTACACATCCGAGCAGAGACAATAAAGGAGAAAAATGAGGAACTCTTGAGAGAGGGAAACAATCAGGTCTGGGGTTGGAGAGTCTCCCCAAGCAGTGTGAAACAAAGTTTCATGCACAGTTGTAGCAGGAGGAAGAACCTGGGAACTGCATTAGTGCATATGGTAGAATTTTTGTGTGTTTTTTTTGTGTGTGTGTGTGTGTGTGTGTGTATGTGTGTGTGTGTATATGCATACACACATGAGCAGAAAACATGTTCTTTCATGTGGATGCCACACAAAAACATGGGGGTTCTCTATCACTCTCTGTTTTCCTCCCTGGAGATAGGGTCTCTCACTGGACTGGAGCTTGGCTTCTGTTTAGCAAGCCCCAGCCTGTCTGTACCCTCACAGTGCTGGGGTCACTGCTGTACAAGTGGCCACACCCAGCTTTTTACTTGGATTTAGGGATTGTAATTCAGGTCCTCATGCTTGCACAGCGAGGTTCTTACGCCTTGAACCATCTCCACCACCCCACAAAGCCCATTGACTATGTCTGCAGCAAGGGTTGTAATTGTTCCTCATAGCAAAAGATGACTCCAGTCCCACCATACAAGACTTTTTCCTCTTCTTTTTCCTTTGTAGATGGGATCTCATATATCCCAAGCTGGCCTTGAACTCACTATAGTGCTAAGGATAACATTTAACTTCCAATCCCTCTGCCCCAGCCTCCCTATGCTAGGGTTACAGGTGTGAGCCACCATGCCCAGTTTCCATAAGACACTTTTATTTGTATGAAAGCCCCAAGTTAAGGAACTCATTTAAGATACTGTCATATACCAATGGATGACTGGATCTCCTTCACATTTTGATATTCTGCATGGAAGAGACCGAGTGTAGCAACCAATAGCTAACATAATTCTGAATTAATTAAGGTCATTTTTTTCCTGAGCCACTTCATCTACACTTGGCCTTGGGTTTCAGTCTTGTTCTATTGTAAGACTTCTCCTTTCCCTGTGCCAGTCCTGAGTAGGTCTGCTTTAAGTTTCTTCTTAAGAATAGAAGAAAAGAGATTTAACTGTAAGGGAATAAGAGAAAAAAAACTTTACATAGGAAGAGGAACAGGAAAAGACAGTGGAATATAAGGAATAAGGATAAAGAATATTAATGTGTAGAGAACCAAAGGCACTGGGGCCAATGCAGTTCATACAGCTAGGAGCTTGGTCTTCATCTTATCTCACCCACTTATCTAATGGAGTCTTCCATGAAAATTATGTAGGAGAAGCTCAGAACACAGGGCATTAAAGGGAGAAGGTGTCAAACTCAAGACTTGTATCTTTATTATTTTTCTCTACGAAAGAGAAGAGATCTGAGAGTTATTGAGACCCAGTTTATAATATGGGAACTGTGCACTTCAAACCGATAATTTCATCAGAAATAAGAATTCATCTTTGCCAAGTAAACAAGTCACCTTTAAGCAGAGGCCTGATGTGTCTGTGGGCCATCTTTTTTGACTTATTTAGTTTTTATTTAGCTCAGCAAATTGTATTAATGTTAGAGGTCAAACACAGAATAGTAATAAAATGGTAGTAATATGACGTTTCTAGAAATATAGACTTAATATAGACTGTCATTCTCAAATGGTTTCTAGTGTTGAAATTTCACTGACTTTTGGAGATAGGACTTCCCACAAGAAATGAGCAATTTCTTTACTATTTCCCAAAGTATGAAGTAAACTTAAACATCTGAATATAAAACATCAGTAGAATTAGAGAGAGAATCCCATAGTGTGGTCCCCAGCTGCTTGTTCAGCAGGAGATGCTGTAGATGAGATTGATGCCCTCAAACTTATAACAGGTATGAGTGCACTGTGGGAAATGGGGCCTTATTTCATGCAAACTAAACTGTGACTCCATGAGCCCATCTCATGGAAGCTTGTTCTTCTTTGCAGTTGGTGGCATCACACATGTATATCCTAGCACATCTCATTTGTGGCACGCAAAACACCAACCCCAGTTTTTAAAAGAAACAGAAATGAAGCTACATTGGTGTGGGGAGGAGCTAAATTTCTCCTTCAGGGTAAAGACTCATCCCACGTCAAATGGTACCATATAAAAAGTGGCATTTGCAGCCTCAGGTATTTAGACATAAAAGGGAAATTTACTTTCAGCTCCAATCTGACTCTTTATGGACTCTCCATCTCTAGGTGAATCTAATGAATCTTAAACATTGTGGTCATAGCTCACTCAGGTCTGTCATTCTCATTGCTGTTGGTGTTGGACAGGGCGGGATGGGGCTAGACACCTGCTCCTTGACCCTCGCCCTAAGCATCTTCCTCACTCCTTAACCCCCAGTCGTGAACATCGGCTTATGAGAAATACGGAACTCTGGCAGGCAGGAGGAGGCAGGTTCAGCGCTAAGCTAATGGCATTTCACTCTGCCTCATCCCAACGAGCAAATGAGAGAGAGCATGAGAGATGTGCATGGATCCTCAGATGAAAGTGGACCAACAGCCAGAGCAAGGCAGGCGCTCGTCATCACAAACCTCGTAAGAGAATCTCTCTCCTTCCTTCTTCTGTTCGTGGAAGTGCAAGATGAAGAATGTGGACAGAGACAGGGCACATTACAGACACAACACACAGCACATTTGATGCAGCTTTCTCCAGATGAGAAGTTAACCACCCCAAACACTAGTGCCACAATGCATATTCCAGAACAATCAACAACTTCAAACTGACAGTGTGCAGTAGTAGAAAACAGAAGCTTTGTGGTACTGTACTGATCATTAATATATATAGTTACATTTATAAAATACAACCATAGGCTCTATTTACCAAAATATTCTGTTATAGGTAGTGATCACCTGGTTAATAGAATTTTAAATATTAATTCCTGTTCATTGATAAACCATTTCAAAACTAAAGACACTTTGCATAACAAAGAAAAATGCAGTATCCACTCAATAGGCATTTAGTAAATGCAGGAGAGAACACATACTCACCTCCTTTCCACCCATGGACTCAAACATTTTTTCCAGCTGGACTCGCAGTTGTTGGATATTGTTCATCAAGATGCAGGGCTTGTTTGAAGAAAATGAGAGGGATATGTGAAGACCTTTTGCATGTAAATTCATGAGTGAATTTAAATTAAACACAGTAGTTTGTCACTATCAAAGATATCCTATAATATATGTCAAATATAATAACTCTGCTATTGCCTATTTATTTATTTATTTATTTATTTATTTTTATTTTATGTGTATGAGTGTTTTGCCTGCATGGTACATAAGGGCACCACATGCATACCAATGCATGCAGAGACCAGAAGAGGGCATCAGTGTTTTGGAACTGGAGTTGCTGACAGTTGTGAGGTAGCATGTGGGTACTGGGAATTGAACCTCGGTCCTTTGTGAGAGCGGCCATTACTCTTTACCACAGAGTCATCTCTCCAGCTCCATATTTTATTATTTTTGACACAAGGTCTCATGTATCCCAGGCTACTCCAGAGTGCTGAGATCACAGGTGTGCACCACCAGGACTGTTTATGCAGTGCTGGAGATCTAACCTAGGACTTAGTGTATGCTAGGCAAGCACTCGACCCACTGAGTTACATGCCTAGCCTACCACAGTCTATAGTTAAATTTTTATTTTGGGAAAAGCAAGTAGTTCAAATTCTTCTGCACTTTTGTTATTTGAAAACAAAAATAACACCTGCATTTATTTTTGAAATCCAAGAAAACTTACAGAAAAATTTAAATACCTTTAATGGATTTTATAGTTACCAACAAGGACCATAAGCTAGTAACTCAGGTCTCTTCATTACTGGCTCCAGTACAACTGTTTTCCTTCTCATTTTGAATCTTTGCAGATTTGAACCCTATCTATTGTTTTCGTTACATATTTCTTTTCTGTACTTCAACTTTTCTATCATTTACCTGGCATTTGTTTTACAAGGCTTTACACTGAGTTGCTCTTTATTGTATCACTGGATAAACTTAAACACACTATACAGGCTACTGAGCCTTCTAATTTTTTATAGACTACTACACTGTACTTATATAGGATAAATACCTGAAAAGCTTTTGAGTTATTTCCAAAGAGGCAGAACAATGACAATAATGATATAAAACTTTGTGACAAGACCAGATGTTAACTTAGAATTAATTTCTAATAAAAAAATAGACTTTGGCACAGTCACAGAATCATTTAATAGTTACTGCATATTTATTCCAAAGAGTTCATAGATCAGAGAGGAGACAACAGAGGAAGGAAATGGATACATCATCCAAGTGGCTGGGAAATGAGCCAGTAATGAATCAGAAGGTCACACAAAGGACTCAAGGGATGGCAAAGAGGTGCTAGCTCTCCTCAGTGGAAAGATTTTATTGTTGCCTTAACCATCCCAGACCTTTGAGAGACTTTGTACTTGACTCTTAAAGTGACCACAACCTAAGTTTGATTTATGAAAAAAATTTAAAACCTCTATTCCTGTACCTGGATTTTAGTCACTTAAATATATTTTTAACACAGATAACAAAGATCTATAACCCATAGATTCTGGGGACTGAGCTGGATATTCTAGACATGGTTCTGACCTCCAACCACCACCAATGCTACTTGATCCAACCTTCCTGATTTCTGCAGCACAGAGAGAAACTTTCAGTTTTTCAGGGGATTCAGCAACTTGACCCAAAGTCTACAAACAGAACCAACAGACATGTTTCAACTGGAAAATATAACAGAAAGGCAGGTGCAGGAGATGTGGCTTAGATTTGGGAAACCCTACCAGACAAAGGACTCTGAGGTCAATAAAATAAGAAAGTGGCTTGCACTGAGAAGCAGGAAGAAAGAAGACTTCAGGGAGGAGGGTAAATGCCCCACCCATGAGGAGGCTGAGCTAGCTGGGCTCTTCTGTGATTGGTGAACCTGAGCATAGAAGCCTGACTTCATCTGTACTTGTAGCAGGACAGGAGTACCAGCTTTCTATATGAGCATCCAATGAGTCCAAGTATGATAATGCCTGATGAAAAGGAGCTGCACAGAGCACCATGAACACAGGCAGTGCTGCTTGCTACCTGTTGATATGGCAGCTGCTAAACTCCCAAGAAGACTTTGGATAAATAAGAAAGTTTAGTTTTCCAGAGGGAGATAAAAACAAATCTACATCTTTCTTCTTATATTAAAAATTTCCTGACCTTGAAATGCTCAAAGTTCACTTTCATTACATTGACTTATAAAGTTATTAATGAGAACTAGATCACTGTTCAGCTGTACCTCAAATCTAATTGTAAAACAACTTTATTTTAAATACAGTCAATGATTACAAAGAAAGAGAGAAAGAAAGAAAAAAAAGAAAGAAAGAAAGAAAGAAAGAAAGAAAGAAAGAAAGAAAGACATCCCACTCCTGAGTTGGTGGTTGAGGACTTTGAGGACCACTGGGAGACTGAGAGGGTTGGTTTTCTATAAGAGCACAGCGCAGAACAGAGGAGAGAAATGGGTGGCCAGCCGGTCCTAGACTGAGAAATACTGAAGAGTGATTACTGCTGGGTGAGGGAAGGGTATGCCTTACCTACAATCTCTAGATAGGCTGGCTAGACTCCAGTGGATGAATTTGCACTGAAGGACATCCGGGTACAAATGTTTGACTGGATAGGACTTCCCATGTATGGCAGAAGACATGAGATCTGGTGGGCAGTTAAAGGGGCATGGATGTGGGTCTAAACTTGATTAAGAACTGTTCTACGAAATTACAAAAGCTCAATAAAAATAAAAGAATCTGGATCCTGGTAGGTGAACCATGTTCCAGGGAATGGACCACACCCATCCACATATGAGCAGCACAAATTGGACTCAGTGGATTATTACAAAGAGAAGGCACGAAGCTGGGAGGCGTGAAGTGGAGAGTAGATGTGGGAGATGAATGTGATCAAAATGCATTGAATGAAATTCTCAAAGAATTCATAAAATATATAAAACAATATTTTTAAAGGAAGAAAGGAAGGGAAGAGAAAGAAAAAAGAAAGGAAGGAAGAAGGAAGGAAAGGAAACAAAGAAAGAAAGAAATGCACATAGGTGTGTCATATGCCTAAAATCCCAGAACTGGAGAAACTGAGGCAGGAAGACTTCAAGTTCAAACCCAGTATGGGCCATGTAGCAAGAACTTATCTGTAAAAAAATGAAATGTAATTCACAGCAAAAGAAGCATTAACCTAATCCAGCTACAGTGCTTATTGAGATATTAGTAATATAAAGCAGTATGTTTGAAATCTATTATCTTTCATGAAGTTTAAAGATGATTTTTAATTGTTTATGTGTGTCTGTCTGTGCTGGAGTACATCCACATGAGTGAAGTGCCCACAGAAGCCAGAGGAGACAAGCAGATCCCCTGTCACTGGAAATCTAGGTGGTTGTGAGCCACCTGTTGTGGGTGCTGGGAACTGAACTTGGGTCCTCTGCAAGAGGAGTATGTGCTCATAACCAATGAGCCATCTCTCCAGCCCCTAACTGTATATTTATATCTGTACATTTTTATTTTCCTGCTAACCACATCATGCATATTTCATTTTACATTAATATAGAAACCTCAAATATGATGAAAGCTAAAATATATCTATTTTTAAAAAATGTTTAAAATAATGAAATTGATTTAGATAATGAAGCTTTGATATCTTTTGGAATGTGGGACAAATATATAACAATGGTTTGACCCACTTGTGATTTAAAATGTCACAATATGGGGCTGGAGAGATAGCCTAGCGGCTAAGAGCGCCGACGCTCTTGCAGAGGACCCAGGTTCGATCCCCAGCACCCACATGGCAGCTAAGAACCGTCTGTAACTCCAATTCCAGGAGAACTCCAGTTTCAGGGGAATCCGAGACCCTCTTCTAACCTCCACGGCATTGCACGACACGGGTGCACAGACCTACATGCGGATAGTGCATACATACACATAAAAAAATAAAAATAAAATGAAAATGTCACAGTATGGTAGGGCATGGTGGTCTATGCCTATAATCCCAGAAATTGGGAAGTGGAGGCAGGAATATCAAAAGTTCAAGGTCATTCTTAGCACATGGCAAATTCAAGGCCAGCCTGGGGTACATGAGACCCTGCCTCAGAAATATTAATAAAATAGAACATCATAGTAGAGAAATAATCATTTGTACACAGCCATTTTGTAGACAAACTGGACCTTTAATTCTGACCCCTTGTATAGAAAATTTTATGGCCACAAATTTTTAAAAATTAAGTATTTGTGTGTGTGTGTGTGAGAAAGAGAGAGAGAGAGATGGGGCAAGAGAAAGATTCTGAGTCATCAGTCTTTTGTAGCAAACAAGTATCTTTACCCAATGAGCCATCTTGCAGAGCCTTTTGGTCCCATCTTAAATAAATAACGTCTGACTTTAAAACTTTCTCACCCAATTTGCGGATGAAACAGATGTATCACTATATATATGTAACAACAACTTAAAGATAAATATACTGGTTTTGATTCTCAAAAAAAAGTATATTTTCTGTATTCATGCAAATGTACAAAAAGTAATCCTTCTGTTTGTGACCACTGAAGGCAAAAGCCGCACATTGAATCAAGGTTCCTCAATGAAACTAAAATGGGATTTTATACATAAACCACAGAGTATAAGGCTGGTCCTGAGACCAGCGACCAGAATGAGCCATGGCATTTGCAAGTGCTTTGAATTAACTATAAAAATGTGATTCCTGAAAATTACAACACATGTATGTGAAACATAAAACAATATAATACTGATTCATATTTTTAAAAAAAATATGGAAGACTTCATGAATTTGCATCCTTGCACAGGGGCCATGCTAATCTTTTGTGTATCATTCCAATTTTAGTATATGTGCTGCTGAAGCAAGCTCCTGATTCATAATTTTTATGTTAGGGCTTTCATATGGTATAGAATTCAGAATGTTACTAACGTGGTAGTCTGCAGGGCCTTTTAAAAGCTGTTTTTCCTTTCTGAATGACAGGAATCAGTTCTCCACAGACAACTTTCCAAATACCCATTTTGTTGGCCTACTATAAACAGAATCTTTCCTGAACTTGTAAAGCAATTCTCTGATTTTCAGTCTATCACTTAGACACACATCACCTTTTATCCTTTCATTTGAAATATATGCTCTGAGCAAGTAAATTTTCTCACTTTTAAAGAATTGGAGTCAAAGCCGATTGGAAATCAGTGCTGAGGTTGTCTGAAAGTTGTCATAAAATTTCTGGGCAGCATATTAATTTAAGGGAAAGAGGCGTCTACTGGAATCTTGAGAACCATCAAGGCTGACTTGTCTTAATGAGCTGTCAGCCTGAGGTCAGCTGGGTTGAGCTGCATAGCTCATGATTTTCCCTCAGCCTTGCAGGCTAATGTGGCTGGATTTTTTTTTTTTGAAGTAGGAAGGAAAACTTGCTCACCTTTATAAACATTCTGTACTCATTTTCCAGTATTCTTTTAAAAAAAATTTTCCTATAATGCCGCCCACATTTCTCCTTTCCACCATCAAACAACATTGATTATATCCCAAATAACTTCATCTTTATTGTCTTTTTAAATGAATTATTTATTTGTATTTATGTGTATGAGTAGTTTGCCTGCATGTAAGTGTACATCCAATGTCCATAAAGGCCAGAATAGGGCATTAGATCCTTTGGAATTGGAGTTATAGATGGTTGTTAAACACCATGTGGGTGCTGGCTACTCCTACAAAGGACCAGGGTTCAGTTCCTTAATTTATTTGAAAAACAGAGGACTAAATTGTACTTATTTTAGTGTTAGTTCAAAAGCAACAGTTGTTGGTTTGCACACTCATCTATCTCTTAACTCCCTAGTTCTTAGTTTCAGTTCTTTATGAGTGTGTGGGTGTTTGATTACTTAACATTTTGTTTCTTGCAAAGAACAAGTTGGCAAGCATTATGATACTTTCTCCCTTCCAGTGAATCCTGTACCGAAATCTACTCAGATGGGTGGAGAGGTTTTCAAGCAATGTCTTGTGATCCCTCTCTTATCACCCCTATGAAAACAGAAATTAATGATTTCTCAGTGTTAGAACATGACTCTCACTTAAGGACACTTTAGAGCAGGGGGCAGGTTTACTTACCACACTCTCCTTCTCACAGTATGACCTGAAGTCACTTGATACAATCGCAGCATACTGGACCAGCACTTTATTGATAGTCTGAGAAAGAAAAAATTGTGAGATGCATCTAGGTAAGTGTGCAGTCTTTTGCCAACACTATCCAGGCTAAGGCTGTGGGGGAAATTTTACAACTTTTTAGCTAAAGGGAACCATAAATTGGCTCAATCCACACCCTTGCCTAAAGGAGTTGCAACAAAACCATTGCACGTGTGCTAAGATTTGTCAGAGTTCTGAGTACAATTGGAGTATGTTCCTCATGGATCCATTCCGCTGGAACACAGTTTGCTCTAGCATGCATTTATTTTCATTGGCCATCTCGTGGCACTCTCTTCTGTGCTTAGGCATTTATTGCAGAATCATATCTAATATGGCCTTACCTTTTCATTTGCCCTCAGTGTTTCTGGTTTTTACTCCTCTTCTGTATTATACATGTGTCATGCCAAAGTTATTTGTAGTGCTTGTCTTCTCAGCTTTATTCATTTTCTATGAATTATTTATACGGGGAGTAAGGTATTCATTTTTATTTATTTGTGTGTGTGTGTGTGTGTGTGTGTGTGTTTGTGTATTGTAAATACTGTCCCAATGGGACCAAGAAGAGGATGTAAAACCTCCTGGAGGTGGAGTTACAAGCTGGTTGTGAACTTTTGGACATGGGTGTTGGGAGTCAAATCTGGTCCTCTGGAAAATCAATGTTATTTACTGTTATTCAGGAAACCTAAAGCATCAGCTTTTCCTCTGTCCCACTCTGTCTGTACATTTGCCTCTTTACTGTTATTCAGTAATGCATTATTTATTTACTCTTGTTCAGTAATGCATTATTTGGTAAAAATGTCACCTACTCACTCCTCTTCTCCTTTGGACCCAAATCCGATATTTTTATCTTTTCTCTAATAATTGCTTATGAGCCTCTGCATGGCTTCTGCTTCTAGTATTATGCAAAGAGAAAAAAATCAACCAACAATTAACTGAATTAAATTTCCAATTGTGCGAAGGCACATTGATGAGTTTGCAGTCCTCTGAGTCTATGCGCAGGTGGAAGTATCATATATAAAATGTGGATGAAGCAATAGTAACAATTGAAATATGCCATGTCTTCCCAGGAAATAAAATACAAAAACCAGTTCTCTACTTTTTAATTTGTTTTTCTGGGGCTGGAGAGATGGCTCGGTAGTTGTGAGCTCATACCGCCCTTCCAGATGATCTAAGCTCAGTTCCCAGCAAGTGACTCAAAATCACTTGTAACTCCAGCTCCAGGGACCTGACATTCTCTTTCGGCGTCCATGGGAACCTGTACTCAAGTGTCTCTCTGGACCCTCGCCCACCACACACATGCACTAAAGAAAAACATTTTGATGAATTAGTTAGTGGTTCAAAATTACTTGAGAGAGATATTTCCACGTGTTAAGGTAGAAATATTTAGTCTATAAACCAAATCAAAACTTGACTATTAACTTGTTTTATAGACTTTTATATTCATAATAAAACCCTAGAATTAGGGATAATATGTTGCCTGGAGATTGATGCTTTACAGATGCATACAACACGGTGATAGTAAGAGTCTCTCCAAATAGAAGTCTGGCCTTGACAAGCAGAAGATCTCATCAAGCAGCAGATCAATAAATCAAGGGAGGGAGAGATGGCTGATCAGTCTGAAGGCCCTTCTAGCACGGCTCTTCCTGATTCCCTCTTGCCGTCATGCTGAGCCAAATATGGGGTTTCCTAGGGAGTGTTCCCTCATTTATGCATGTGAGTTCAACTCTCATTTTATAGTTACTCAATGATAGCACAAACTGTGGGTCTAATTTGACCATGTTTGGGACTCTCATCCACACAAGCCACAGTTCTCTTGCTCCAGTTTGCTGCATCTCTCCAGTATCCTGCCGAGTGCAGGATGTCGATGGAAAAATACCCAGTACCAGGCACAGTTCAGTGGCACCTAGACACTTAGATATCTGCTAGGTGTCTTGGTGAGTCATTTGTTTTTGTTTTACTTATTTTTCTGGAGAAGAAAGGATCATCCAGACAGCCATCTATAATTACTCTCAGTGAATCCTTCCACTGCCACTTGGATCGGACTCGGAAAAAAAAAAACACCACTCTTGATTTTCTGCATGGAGAAAACTGGTCCCGGGAATCTCACATTCACTCCTCTATAAATTCTAATGGTCACAACTACAGGATGGGCTGTGCATGGAGAGGAACAGGTGGTCATTCAAGCTCTGGCTGAAGACCGTGTACCCATCAGAACTATAGGCCGCCACTGCCGGAGCGCTGGGGTTTACCTACTGAAGTCCAAGTAAACTTGAATGACAATCTGCAGCACACACTTGAGGGGCAATTTCAAATTTATTTTAAAATAGTCAACAAATAAACCTAACCAGCCATTACTTCTTATAGAAATAAGGAGTTGCTTCTGGCCTGTGTCCAAACTCACTGCTTCTCAGAGTCATTGCCTGGAAACTTAGAAATGCAACAAGTTCTCAACTGGTTCCTCAGAACATTGGAGTCAGCAGTTCTGGAGATGAACCCTGTAACCTCTATGTTCAAAAAAAAAAAATATTTCAGGTGATTCCAATGCAAGCTGAAGTTTCAGAACCAAGATCTTGCCACTCGATCAGGTGGTAGACAGTTAGATATGTACCCTGGACTCTAAGATGATGCATTGTTTGAAAGAAGTATCAAAGAGATGGTTATTTCCTATCTCTGTCTTTTTCATAACAGCTTCTGCGGGTCATGATTCTGAAATGTGCGGGATTTTCCTTGGTGCCTCATTCAGCCTGGTGTATACTTTGAGAAGTGGGAGTCACCCCCATAAATCCCATTTTACATTGTTTAACCTTTTGAAATGCCTGCAGACATCATTATAACATTTTATACTAAGTCTTATACTAAGTACATATTTTAAGTCATCGTCCAATCACATTGGACGATGACTTAAAATATGTACTTAGTATATTAAATATGTACTTAGTATATAAAATATGTACAGTTTATTTTGATACAAAGCTCCAAGCGCTAAGAAGGTAGATTTTGATAGAAAATGAAGCAAAACAAAAAACTCCAAAAGTCAGCTGTTTCTGCAGAATAGGAATTAAATTAGACATTGACTCTCATTTTTTCTACTCTTTTACATAAGGTGCAAATTATAGATTAAAAGGCTGGCATTGGGAACATGAATTTGAATGAGGTTTACTTATTTTTGTATTCACATAATTAATTTTTTGGCCTTTCATATTTTTTATTTCATTGTAAGACCCTGTGAGAGTTAAAAAAAAAAAAAAAGAGCCAGACATGAATTTTTCAAATTATTCTCACAAAACAGAATTTCTTTTTTATTGCCAGTTACTAATTTCTACTTTTCCAGGAAATATTTTTCTTTATTGTTCGTTTATTTCCTTATGATAAGAACTGGATATTACTGATTGTCCAAGGATTACACGTGTTTTACCTAATCGAATTATTTATTGTGTCAACAAAAAAAAATCATGTACTTGTTCCATGCCGTGTATGAGGTGCTGTTTCTTTTCATCTAGCTTAGAGAATGTGTTTTCCTAGGTGTGTTCTATGAAGGCCGCTTTTGTGATTTTTCCACCCGTGTTTCAGGCTGAGTCACCTTGAGAATCAGGAACTTTAGAGCTGCCCAGGGCAGAGCTGGAGCTGGGACCTGGTGCCTTCTGTGACTCCTGGAGGTGAATTCCACTCCCTTTTCCAATAGTGTGCACAGTTGTAACAATGTGATAATAAATATACTAACTCAGACACTTTAAGTATCTCGGCTCTTTCTTCTACTACAAGTCTCCCAGAATTTAAAAAACAGTATACAACATACTCTTTCAAGCCATTCATTCCCAGTGATCTCATTTCATTCATCTTGGGGGGCACTTAGTCAAATATTTAACTATTAGTCAAGAAAAGGCTTAGGGCTGGAGAGACAGCTCAGTGGTTAAGATGACTAGCTACTCCTGCAGAGGACCCGGGTTGGGTTTCTAGCACCTACAGGTTGGCTCATAACCCCCTGTAACTCCAATTCCAAGGAATCTGATGTCCTCTTTCAGTCTCTGCCAGCACTGCATGACATGGATGCACTTACATACATGTAGGCAAAACATTCATACACATAAAATAAAAGTAAATAAAACATTAAAAAAGAAAGGTCTTAGAGACATTTTAGGCTAATTCTGAAGATTTTTCCCATATTAGGAAAGTATAATCATCTACTACCAAGGAAATCTTCTGTATGAATGACCCAAATAAATCACTTTGGGGGTATTAACAAGTGAGCCATCCTCTTAGTCTTCTGATTCAATAAAGACTTGAGTTCAATGTAATTCATAGCAGATAAATACTGTAAAAGAACATGACTGACAGTGTGGCTGCATCCTGTATGGGGTGCTGACTGACAGCAAAGTCAGTCCAGCCACCTTGTCAGTTTCTCAAGGCTTGTGACAAAGTAGACTAAATTTCCTTCTCAGTTCTGCGAGCCATCTAGGATCCTCAATCTCTCCCCTGGTCAGGGTCTCTCAGGCAGGAGCTTTTGAATCACAGAATGGTAGAGAGCTCCCCTACAGGGTCACCTAAACCATCCAGTGTTCTATGACCCAGAAGTAAATCTTTCTTGAATGGTAGAGTTTCTGGATTTAATTGTTAGCACAGTATGGTCTATCCTATTATGATTAGCAAAGCTGCTCTGTGCAACAAGACGTCATTACTAATTAGAAGAAAACAAACTTTCTTCTGAGAAGCAGGGCCAGTGACAGGGTCAGAGTTAAGCCTCCCATTCACAGAGGGTCTTAATGTTCATCTTTGGGGGATAATGATGAAGGAAGTTATAGCTCCTTATGGATGTGATGAAACACAGTAACAGATCCAGTGTTCCCATTTGTTATGAGCTAAACAGTTTTCTCAAAGCTTATCCTTCAAAACCTCTCATCACTAGGAGTGCAAAATGTGTCATTTTTGGAGATAGGATGTCTCCAATATGTTTAGGTCTCAAAGAAGCAATTAAGGAAAAATGGGACTCCTAAGGTGAGAACTACAATCTAATCTGTAGGTTTGTAAGAAGAAAAGCCCAGACACACAGGAGCCACCAGGTCTAGTGGACTGTCCTGGTGAGGCATGGGGGAAGGGTGGCCTTCTGCAAGCAAAGGAGGAAGGACTCAGAAACCAAATATGTGGACACAGCGATCCTGTGCCATCAGCCTTCTAAACTGTGAGACAGGACATGCCGTTTGTAGTTTTCATGCAATTATTTTGTTATGGCAGTACTAACTAGCCAATATAAGATTTTAAATATGTCACACTTTAAACTGGATTTGGCATTTCTTAATTATCTAACATGATAAACATAAAATAGTTATTAAGAGAATTTACATTTTTTGCTTTATTTATGAGACCCAGAAAATATGAATACTTTTCTGATAGCCTGATGATCTATTTGAATTTGTCACAGTGTAAGGTTTTGATGCATATGTATTAAGGTTTTTTGAAGTCTGAGATTATGCCTATTTGTGTTAACACACTCTAAGTGGCAGGCAGGTGAGTTGCTGAGGCTATTTGGCGGTTCTTTTTGAATGACCGTTGGATATCTCATTATCATTTAACCCAGAGCTGGACCCGTGTTTTTATTAGTCAGACTGACCAAGAGATGAGGTCAAAACTTTTCAACCTATAAAACAGAGCTCTTCAGGATCTGGGCCTTTCTATATTTTCCAATGTGCTCTTCTGCTTTTCCTCCAAAGGACCGATTTTCTCCCCAACACTCGCCTGCCACTCAGCTTACCTTTCCTCTTGTCTCTGACACTCTGGCTTAGTCACAGGCTCAAGGATAGCTAGCCTTCTTTCATTCCTCCTCCTCCTCCTCCTCCTCCTCCTCCTCCTCCTTCTCCTCCTCCTCCTCTTCCTCCTCCTCCTCCTCTTCCTCCTCCTCCTTTTCCTCCTTCAAGATTTATTTATTTTTGTTTTATGTGTGAGTGTTTTGCCTGAATGTTCACCATGTGTGTCCAGTGTCCACAGTGGGCAGAAGGGGGTAGAGGTGCAGACTGGATGTACAGACAGTTGTGAGCTGCCACATGGGTGCTGGTAACTGAACCTGAGTTCCATGTAAGAACAGCAAGTGCTCTTAACTGCTGAGGCATCTCTCCAGCTTTCTTGTACAGCCTAGGACCACCTACCAAAGGATGGTGACACCCACAGTGGGTTGGACCCTCCCACAGTGGGTTGGACCCTCCCACATCAATCAAGACAACTTCCCCACCACATACATACTCTTAACCCAATGTGATGGAAGCCTTCTTCTCAGATGACTCTTGGTTGTGTCAAGTTGACAGAGCTAAGTAGGACAGTATGGAGCCCAGGGCCTCATGGATAAGAGGTCAACCCTGAGCCACATCCTCAGCTCTGCTTCTGTTATTTGTTATTTCCCTTGAAAAACTAGACAAAGTGGTAAACACACACAGCATATTAAGAGGTAAAATGGCCTTAAGAGAAATCTGATTGATCAAAATCAACCTATCAAATAACAATACATAAAATACACAAAAATCAATTGCAGTGCTCAAAGTTACATGACAGGGTATTATCTGATGTGCAATCAGAGCTCAGCTTTCAGGGCTCCAAATCCAATAAATATTCTGGTACTGTACATGGTCCAGTAAAAACTACTTGTCAATTTGCATATGAAACATCAAGACTCACTTTTAGCTAGAAAATCTATTTTTGATATGGAAATAAATTGGCTGTCCATGGCAATCTTTTCATTCATAAATGACAAAGTCATTGGTGGGAACAATAAATCCATAATAGAGTAGATGTAGGAAACTATATAACAATCTGGAGGAAACCAGTAGGTGTGGGAAATCACATAATGATCTTGGAAGCAACCAAAACTGTGGGTGTAGAATTACAAATTGAATGAGAGCCGTGACATCAATAAGAGTAACCCTATGACATAGCTGAGATGGTCAGGATGGATCGTTCTGGAGAAGACTCATCTCATGTCACCTACCTTTGCAAATCTTCTCATTAAGTGAGACAAGGCTTCAGGATTCGGGCATTCCAGTTTCTTTACAATCTCAAAGCTCTGGTTAAGTTGAGCAAAGACATCGACCACAGAGCATGAGAAGAGGGCATGATCTGATGTCTGCTGGAACTGAGGGGAGAGGAGAAAAAAAAAGTCTTACTGGGCATGTGAGGGAGGAGAAGGACCTTCATTGTGTTTCTAAACAGCAGACTCTCCCATCTTGGACCTGCGTTAAGGCTGGAGGTCACCAAGGATAGATCCCTGCCCCCTCCTCCATAATCAACAGCCTGTGAACCCGAGAATCGCGGGACAGTGACTGTTCCTGACACTGCAGGTCTTACAACCTGCCACATCTGTGGAAGCAAGCCAGAAGACAGAGACTGTGGGCAGAGACAGCTTTGTTCAAGCCTAGGCTTGGGAAAATGGGGTTAAAACACAAAGAAAATACTGTAGAGGAAATTTCTGTAAAGGAAAGTTCTCAGGAGACTTGTGGGGTGATGGGTAGACAATCCCCATACTTGGCAAGGGTGTTTGAATTCAGACATGCTCTTTGACCTCTGTGAGGTACTGGTCTGAAGGGGAGAAGCTTGCTTTATAGTTTCCTTGAAAATCATCTTTGGGGGACATGGTGGTGCACACCTGTAATCCAAGCACTTGGGAGGTAATGCAGAAGGATGGAGAGTTTGGCTAACACAGCCTGGGTTATATGATTCCCTGTCTCAAACGGCAAAGCAATCACCTCTAGGCCCAGCTGCTGCATCCCTATTAACACAGTAACTTTAAGGATGATGCAAATATCATAGTTGCCCCTCCCCACAATTTAAAATACCACTTGAAAAGATAGCTACAGACTAGACACAGGGAGGAACGTGGTGGTGGCAGGGCTTTATGGAGGTCCGTTAATGGGAGGCTGTTTATTCTTGGTAAAACATGGCTACTTTGTGTGTGTATGTGCTTGCACATATGTTGCATATTGTATAAATTCATTTGGATGCCAGAAGTCAATTTCAGGTGTGTTTGATTTCTTCCTTCCTTCCTTCCTTCCTTCCTTCCTTCCTTCCTTCCTTCCTTCCTTCCTTCCTTCCTTCCTTCCTTTCTCTTTCTTTCTCTCTCTTTCTTTCTTTCTTTCTTTCTTTCTTTCTTTCTTTCTTTCTTTCTTTCTTTCTTTCTTTCTTTCTTTCTTTCTTTCTTTCTTTTTTCCTATTTTGCTGGTTAGGGTCTTTCAAAAAGCCTGTAACCCTTGTGTTAGGAAACCCCAGGGATCCTCCTATCTCTGTCTCTTAGTGCTGGGATTACAGACATATGCTGCCATACTTAACTTTTTTACCTGGGTGCTAGGGATTCAAACTTAAGTCCCTATGTTCACATGACCCATTGCCCCAATCCAGGCATGGGCATTTTATAGAACTTTTTTTGTTTGTTTGTTTGTTTGTTTTTAAACTTTATTTATTTATTTTTATTTATTTCTGTATGGTATCAATGTACTGTCTGCATGCAGGTCTGTGCACCCGTGTCGTGCAATGCCGCGGAGGTCAGAAGAGGGTCTCGGATTCCCCTGGAACTGGAGTTCTCCTGGAATTGGAGTTTCAGACGGCTCTAGGCCGCCATGTGGGTGCCGGGGATAGAACCTTGGTCCTCTGTAAGAGCTGTCAGCGCTCTTAACCGCTAGGCCATCTCTCCAGCCCCATTTTATAGAACTTTTAAATTGTTTTCTTTCCTTAATTATTTTTTCCCAAGGATTTATTTTTATATCTCTGTGTGTCTGTGTAAATGTTTGTGTGTGTGTGTGTGTGTGTGTGTGTGTGTGCCCAAGGAAGCTAGAAGAGGGCATTGGATACCCTGGAGTTACAGGGCTTTCTGGGCTGCCCAACATGGGTGTTGGCAATCAAACTCCCATCCTTGCGATTGAGCAGCCAGTACTCATAAATGCTGTGCCATCTCTCTAGTCCCTCTTTAATTTTATAATATATTCTTCTCTGTTACATGATTTGTGGTCAACAGAGAGGGACCTGAGTTGCACCTCTGGTCCTAAGAAAAGACATGACTGTTAGAAGATGGTAAGCTTACCACCTAGCAAGGGGCTTTCCGATAAAAAACAAAGATATACCACAGGCCCAGTCCCCTCCCTTGGGAGTTAATCCAAATGGATCTGTCAGTCACCTGGACAGGAAAACGCCCGTTAGGAAAGCTTCTGTTTCAGGAACTTTAGATAAACAAGATAGAGACGCTCTAATGATGCGGACTGTCACGACAGTCCCTTTGGCAACTGCCCACTCTCCCACCCTATAGGAGTGTTGTCTTCCTAAATGGTGTCTCTCGCCATTGTCCACCTCGCTTCTCTAGACCGTGCCCTACTCAACAGTCTCTGTGACCACTGGTCCTTCTTACCCATGAGACTGACTTGTGTCATTCTGTAATGGTCTCTTCCTGACTTCTCTGAATTCATTCCAGAAAGATCCCTAGGACCAGTAACTGCAGAGAGGGGACAGAGAAATCCCAGGAAGACCTACATTTCCCAGCAATGAAATGCTAAACCACTTTCACAGTTAACTCCCTTTCTGCGGAACTAATACCACAAGACAGGTCCCCTCTAATAGGTCTCTGCAAAGCTGAGTTGGGGGATGGGCTCTTTCACATCTCCTGCTCATCATGGGGGGGGGGGTGGCATTAGAATAATTCAGTGAGCTGTTTGAGCTGAGATTTTTACATTGCTAGTGTAGGAATTCTGGAAGAGTTCCAGGAAAACATGGACATTTTGTAGGAGCCTGGGGAACTTGTAGAATCTGACTTACACAAGTAAAGAAGAATCTTGGGGCAAAGGGGTGATTGATTTTTCTTGTTTGCTTTTAATTTAATCAGTTCTTTCAGCTCTTTGAAACCATGTTAAATCTGATTTGGTCATTAGGGAATTAAAATACAGTGGAACTAAAAACACTGAGCCCAAATTTCCCATTTGCTTAAAGGTGAGTGAGGCAGCTGAGTCCTGGCAATATGTAGGTGGAAGGCAACCTGGACTCACTCCATCTTTTTTGTCTCTTCCTAGTGCTCCGTGAAGAAACTCCATGGACACATCTTCATTTTCATCCAGCCACTGCATGACAAAAGGCTCAAACCACCTAGAAAAATAAGAATGTTACTGCCAGGAGCATCATTTGTGCACGAGTAACAGGTATGCTGCTCTTGTGTAACTCAGATTCAGAACCTCTTTTCCTTATGCTCCCTCAGAGATCTTTATTCCTCATCAAATACAGCTCCCTTCCTTTCAGTCTCTTTCTTTGTATTACTTTCTGTGCTGCCTCAAATCTGCTTAGCTCCAGAAACCCACTCGGCAATTCCCTCTGCAATTCAAAGTCCTGTACTGTGTCTCTGAACATAGGTTCCAGCAACCCTTAATTCTTTTTCATTGAACTATATAGAGCTATCAATCTCCTATAGACAGTCTTGCTTACCTTTGACTTCTTAAATATAGCCTATAGCCTACCTGCTTTGGTTTTATGATTGGTCTGAGGTAGGTTTTAAAGCTCCTTCCTACAAGCTATTTTTTCCGAGGGATGCCTGGTTGATCTGGCACCATTTATTTAAGTCTATCTACCAGGCAATGGCTTATGTGTGAGTCATTCTCTGAACTATTTCATTCCATTGGTTCATTTGTGTTTCCTAAGGCTTCACTCTTTTTAACTGTATATTTTTAGTAAGTCTTGGTAATCAATCGTGTAGTTCTTTAGCTTTTAAAGTTACCCTTCCTTTCACTACACACATATTACATGACTTCCCTGACCATTCCTTTCATTCTGTTTACAGAGGCAGGGTCCCTTGTTGAACCTGATGCTCATAGATTCTGGCTAGTATATCTAGCCAGCTGACTCCAGAGATCCCCTGTCACCACTCCCAAGTGCTGGGATTATCAGCAGGTTGTTGTGCCTGCTTGAATGTTATATAGGTTCTAGGGATCCAAACTCTGGTTCTTAGTCTTACACAAGTGCTACCCATTGGGCTACCTCCCCAGCTCTGTCTAAGCACTTCTGAATGAACTTGTCAAGGTACAGAAAAATAATTTCTAGAATTTCGTTGACTCTGTCCCTCCTTGTCGGGTAACTACCATCTTTATAATAATTGGTCTACTGAGGAAACTGTGATGTTTAATTTTGTCAACTTGACTGGATTGAGAATCACCATGGTATCATCTCTGGGCATGTTTATAAGAGTACTTCCAGAAAAAATTTACCTAAGAAGGAGGACCCACTTTGAATGTGGGTGATGCCATCCCATGAGCTGGGGTTCTAGCTGAAAAAATAGGAAAAAGTGAACCTTTAATCCTAGCACTTGGTAGGCAGAGGCAGGAGGATCTTTGTGAGTTCAAGGCCAGCCTGGTCTGCAGAATGGGTTCCAGGACAGCTGGGGCTACAGGGAGACCCTGTCTTGAAAAGACCAAAAAAAAAAAAAAAAGAAAATTA
>VZQC01010027.1:381154-469684 GCA_009823505.1 Rhizomys pruinosus
AAAAAAAAAAAAAAAAAAAAAAAAAAAAAAGATGACATCATGAACTTTGCAGGTAAATAGATGGAATTTGAAGCCATCATGCTAAGTGAAGTAACACAGTCCTCCCTCCCCCCAAAACAAATGAGGAATAGTTTCCCTCATTTGTGGATGCTAACACCAAATTCCCAGTTGAAAAGGGAAGCTAAGCAATGTTATTGTTATATTTCTTTCTATCTGAAAACGTCTGTGCTGTTGTAATGTGAATTTTTTTTTTTTTTTGGTCTTTTCAAGACAGGGTCTCCTTGAACTCACTAAGATCCGCCTGCTTCTGCTAAGTTCACTTCTTAGCATCCAGGTCAAGTGATTCACAATAGCCTATAACTCTAGTTCCAGAGGATCCAACACCATCTTTTGAACTACAAGGGCACATGTATGCATGGGCACAAACACACATACACACACACACATGCACACACACACATATCCTATATCCATAATTAAAAATGAACAGAGTCTTTAAAACACACACACATACACACATATCCTATATCCATAATTAAACACATAGAAAGTTGAACCCACACATCCACTATGAAAAAAAGAAAAGTATGCTCCATTTTTTTAAAAAAGTTGCTGTTCCTTGTTCTCAGTTCTGAATATTATATCCACAAATGTTTGCTTACATATGTACACATATACATTAACGAGCTAAGAATTGCATATAAGGGTAAACAAGCAGGATTTTAAAGTTCTGAAATGAGGCCACTTCACTTAACATTGTAAATTTTAGTCTCTCTACCTCACTGCACATATTTAAATTTCATTTTTTCTTTACAGCTGAATAATATTCCATTACAGACACATACATACAATACAATGCACACACACACACACACACACACAAAGCTTTTCATTATCCATTTCTGGTAGTTTGAATGAGAATGTCTTCCACAGGCTCTAAGAATTCTGATATTTTGTCCCCAGTTGGTGGTACTGTTTTGGGAGATCTTAGAAGATGTGGCCATGCTGGAGGAAGCATGTCACTGGGGATGGGCTTAAAGAGTCTTTTTTTTTTTAATTAAATCTTTCTAGATATATATTTTGTACAAGATCATCAAATCTAGACCCGTGTCCCCCACCCTATCCCCCCACCCCATCAGAGCTCATGCATTCTGCCAAACATGCTTTTCATCTCTTTCTCAGTCTTTCTCAATATTCTCCATGTGGAAGTTGACTGTTTTGAGCAGAAGTTCACAGTTTCAGTCAGTTCTTTGATGCAGTCCTTTCTGTTGTTGTTGTTGTTTCCAATATGCATCACTCCCAACTGCTTGGACAAAAGCTCAAGGGGCCCTGCACAAGAAATACTTACAACTAGGTAATTGGCACTAGCATCCACAGATGAGGGATACCATTCATCATTTGTCTTTCTGGGACTGTGTTACTTCACTCAGCATGATGTCCTCTAGCTCCAGCCATTTTCCTGCAAAGCTCATGATGTCATCTTTCTTTACTGCTGCATAGAACTCCATTGTGTAGATGTACCACATTTTCTCTATCCACTCATCAGTTGAGGGGCATTTGGGTTGGTTCCAACTTCTTGCTATTGTGAAGAGAACTGAAATAAACGTGGCTGTGCATGTATCTCTGCGGTGGGGTGAGTCTTGTGGGTACATGCCCAGGAGTGGAATGGCTGGGTTGGGTGGCAAGTTCATTCCAAGTCTTCCAAGGGTTCTCCACACTGCTTTCCATAGTGGCTGTACGAAGTTTACATTCCCACCAGCAGTGGATGAGTGTTCCCCTTTCCCCACAACCTCTCCAGCACTTGGTATCATTTGTTTTCTTGATCCTAGCCAGTCTTATTGGAGTAAGATGATATCTTAAAGTGGTTTTCATTTGTATTTCCTTAATGATTAGTGATGTTGAACACTTCTTAAGGTGTTTCTCAGCCATCTCTAATTTCTCACTTGTGAAGTCTCTGTTCAGCTCTTTGCTCCATCTATTGAGTGGGTCATTCGTTTTCTTTTTTCTTTGTTTTTTGAGTAGTTTATATATTCTGGAAATCAATGCTTTGTCAGATGTTTCTGTGGTGAAGGTTTCCTCCCACTCTGTGGGATTTCTCTTCACTTCCTTGATTGTTTCTTTTGATGTACAGAAGCTTTTGAGTTTAATGAGGTCCCATTTGTCAATTGTGGACCTTAATTCTTGCACAGCTGCTGACTGATTTAGTAAGTCTTTTCCTACGCCTATGTCTTATAGTCCGCTGCCCACTTTTTCTTCTATTACCTTCAGAGTTTGGGGTTTCACATTGAGGTCTTTGATCCATCTGGAGTTGACTTTTGTACAGGGTGAGAGGTAGGGGTTTAATTTCATTCTTCTACAAGTGGTGATCCAGTTTTGCCAACACCACTTGCTGAAGATGCTGTCTTTTCTCCATTGTGTCTTCTTGGCCCCCTTGTCAAATATGAGATGGCTGAAATTGTATGTGCTCAGATTTGGATCTTCGGTTTTGTTCCATTGGTCAACAGGTCTGTTTTTGTGCCAGTACCAGGCTTAGAGAGTTCTTAACCTTGCTGGGTCCCTAGTCACGCTCTGCTTCCTCCGTCTGCTTGAAGATGTGACCCATTGCTTTCACCTCCTGCTCTGGCCACCTCCTGCCCCCCCACCACCACAGACATTAATTCCCCTGGAACCTTAAGCTCAAACGTCCTCTTCCTTTTTAAAATTTTTTTATTTATTTTTGTTTGTGTATGAATGTACTGTCTGCATGTAGGTTTGTGCACCCGTGTCGTGCAATACCACAGAGGTCAGAAGAGGGTGTCGGATTCCCCTGGAACTGGAGTTCTCCTGGAATTGGAGTTACAGACAGTTCTTAGCCACCAAGTGGGTGTTGGGGATCGAACCCGGGTCCTTTGCAAGAGCAGTTGGTACTCTTAACTGTTAGGCTATCTCTCCAGCCCATACATCCTCTTCCTTTTATGAGTTCCCTTGGTCACAATGTTTTTATCACAGCAACAGATAATAACTAATGCACCATTCATCTACTGATGGACAATTAGTTTGGCTCCATTTTCTTGCTGTAGGGAATAAAGCAGCAATAAACACAGATCACAAATCCCTCTATAGTAAGGTATAGAGTTCTCTAGGTATATGCCCAGGAGTGAGATAGCTTAGAACATTTAATTAGGTATCTATGTGTATGTGTCTGCCTGTTTGTGCATCTGTATGTGCAGTACCCACAGAGGCCAGAAGAAGGTGCAGGACCCCTGGAGCTGGAGTCAAAGGCAGGTGCATGTCATCTGGCATGAGTGGTAGGAACTGAATTCTGATCCTCTGCAGGGGCAGAGACTGCTCCTAACCACTGAGCCACCTCTCCAGCCCCTTTAGCCATTTTCCTACTGCTATTCTGAGGGTTTATTTATTTATTTATTTATTTCTGTATGCATATGAATGTACTGTCTGCATGCAGGTCTGTGCACCCATGTCGTGCAATGCTGCAGAGGTCAGAAGAGGGTGTCGGATTCCCCTGGAACTGGAGTTCTCCCTGAATTGGAGTTTCAGACGGTTCTTGGCTGCCATGTGGTGCTGGGGATCGAACCCGGGTCCTCTGTAAGAGCAGTCGGTGCTCTTAACTGCTAGGCCATCTCTCCAGCCCCCTCTGAGGGTATATTTATTACATTAAAATAGTTTCCTCCTATTGTTAATGCACTAATGAACTTTTTATCACTAATTGTACCATTTCTTCTGTCTTTCTGTTTTCTAGGATTTGGGTTTTGTACCTTAGCTGTTTATGTTGTTATGCTCTCTGTATCTTTTGTATATTTTTCAGTAGTTTACATTTTTTACCCTCTCTTTCCACATAGCTACTCCCTCCAATTCTACTATCCAATTCCTTTTGTTCTTCTTGGGCTCTGTATAACTTGTCAACCATCTTATTTGCTATGTTCTTTTTTTTTAATTTTTTTTTTATTAATTGTATTTATTTCTGTATGTGTATGAATGTACTGTCTGCATGCAAGTTTGTGCACCCATGTCGTGCAATGCCGTGGAGGTCAGAAGAGGGTATCGGATTCCCCTGGAACTGGAGTTCTCCTGGAATTGGAGTTTCAGACGGTTCTTAGCCGCCATGTGGGTGCTGGGGATCGAACCGGCGTCCTCTGTAAGAGCGGTCGGCGCTCTTAACCTCCTCTGTAAGAGCGGTCGGCGCTCTTAACCGCTAGGCTATCTCTCCAGCCCCGCTATGTTCTTAATTTTATTTCTGTTCTCTAACTTCCAATTCATTTTTGTAGATTCAAGTTTTTGGTTGAAATTCTCTGACATTTTAAATCATATCTAAGTCTGTGATTGACAAGAGTAGTATTTGTGTTTTGTCTTGTATTCTAGAGTTTTGGGTCCTGTGGTCTTGTGGCTATTAATTGTTTTTGCTCCATGTTATATTGTTGTTTGCAAATAACTGTGAATCTTTTGTTGATTCAGAAAGGATTTAAATTCTTGCTTGGAGGGAGGGAGAATGCCTTGATGTGGACAAGGCTGGCTCTTGGTTGTTCTTTTTCCAATTTGCTCTTATTTCAAGAACAGAATGCCTTCACCCCAGACCTCAATGAAAGCATGGAGCTTTTAAAGTGTTCCTTCTGTCAACAAGTGTTGCCCTCTGTCCACCCATTAGCACAGTGGGACTGCAGAGGTGTAAGCTGGTTTAACTATCTGGTTTACTTTCTACTTGATGTTTCTCAGCCTTACTTCTCATACATGGACACATTTGTATGGGAAGGAGCTCAGATATCCAGAGCCCATGCAAATGCTCGATGGACGATATGGCAAACACACCTGCCATTCCAGCTCTGGGAAGATGGAAACAGGGATCCCTGGAGCAAGCAGGCTAGCCAGACTAGCCCAACTGGTGAGCTCTGGGCTCAACTGAGGGAGCTGGCTCAATGGATATGGTGGTGAGCCTTCCAGAAAGACACAGGCTACAACCTCGGGGGAAGTGGCAGTTGGACTGCTGGGCTTGCTTTCCTGTCCTCTCATTTCTCTGGGATTTCAGTCCTATGAGTCTACTAAGACCTTATACCTCTGGATTCCATTACCTGTTTCTCCTGACTATGTAGGGAGACTGCTGTAAGCTCTGAGATACTGGTACCAACTTCATCTCCAAGCCCCAAACTGCCAGTTGGCCAGCAGATGTTGAGTGTGGAGCGTGTGAAAACCCTCTGTGTGTAGACACTCCTCCGCACACTTCTCTTTTCTCGTGGATACTATCTTCTTCCTTCCTGGCCACTTCAGTTGCTTTCTGACGCTGTTTAATTTGATCACTTTTGTGGTTTGGTATTCCGTGAGCAAGTGTGTCTGATGTAGTTTAATATAGTCAGTCTAGACAGCCAGAAGCAGGTGTCTGACAACAGCTCTCCCCTTTCCCTTCCCTTTTCTCAATCAATAGTACCAGTAACTGCTTCTCTATGTACTTCATGCCCAACTCTTTTTCCATTTTTTTCTTCCCTGTGTATTTATTTAGCTGACAAATTAAAAAAAAAATTCTATCTTCAGACTTTCTCTCCCATATGTCTTTACATCTGTGTTTTCATTTTGAGTGCTCCAAGCCTTGTAGGGAGCACTTGTATAAACCCACAGAAACAAAGCACCTCTCGCTGGTTCTTCTCAAAGTGGTTTATTATTCAGGCACATCTTTTCTCCTTCTCAAGGCTTCACATCTTTTCTCCTTCTCAAGGCTTCTGCTTTCTCCAAGCTTCTCTTCTCCCCAAGACCAGACAGTCCCTCTATTTATCCACCTTCCCAGCCCAGGTTACGTGGCCTCAGTCTATTGGTATCATCTGGCCTGATCTTGCATACAGGGTGCACCTGCACAGCTCAAACGGTGAAAGTGGCTTTACTTAGAGGTAGGAGGGAATCAGGTGTTAGTCATAAGACTTGGCTAAAGTCTCGGGCGCCATCCTGGGACCCTCGCCACACCTGCTCTCCACATAGCCTTTAAAATGTAGTACCTGGTTTTTGTTATATACACATTTTTTTTTGAGACTGAGTCTCCCTATAGCTTCTCCTCTGTGGTTCCACTTCCCAAGTAATAAGATTAAAGGCGTGTGCCACCATGCCTGAGCAGTATTTTGTTTTGAAATTTTTATGAATTTTATTTTTAACTTAGTAAGCCTTTTAAAATAAAGTGAGTGGTTTAACTTGAATTTCAGTATTTTCAATTGATAGAAGTATGCATAGTTATTGTGTACTTGTTTTGAAAAATACTCATTATATGTATATGTACTTTGTGGTAAAGTTAAATCAAGAAAATCAGTGACTACAATGACTAATCAACGTTTGTATAAAAATGTCATGAACACTTGACTTTGTACACTATCTTAAAACATCAACAAAACTGTATTACTTTACATACTTACAATGTTTGTGGGTCAATTCTTATAGGGTGAGAACATAGAAACTCAACTCTTAGCAATTTCCTTCAATATTTGGTTTATTTTATTTTTAACTTTTTTCCTACATGTGTAGAAGCTGGAGGTAGATCTCAAATGTTTCCCAGCATTGCCCTTCACTGTCCTCAGTGAGAGAGGAGGGTCTCAGTTGAACCCAGAGATCACTGATTGGGTTAGTCTAGCTAGCCTGGTGGAGCCATTCGTGAAAGGTTCACTGCCTGACAAAGTTCCAGTGACCTGACCTGTCTGGCTGAAGTCTCCTCTCCAGCTGACCTTGGTTTTTAATAATTCTCCTTATCATATTAATTCTTATTTTTCTGGTCTGCTTGACTTTTGGCTTTCTAGCAGTTAGGGTACCTGCTTCTGCCTCAAGGAGTGGAACTGACACTTTTGCCTTTTCTAGAAATGAGTACTTTGTGAGAAATAATGGCACTGTGTATACAACTTAAAAGTATGATAGAGTAGTAATTAAGATCTCTACAGAAACTGTGTCATGCACAGAATGCCCAAGTAAAGAAAGGAATTTTGATTTCATGGTCAGGTTTAAACTAAAAAGAGGATTGTAGGGCAAAGTGAAACTAAGTCCAGTGAAACAATGGATTCTAGTGATCTGACTCAAAGTTTAGTAGCCCTTAGAAAATCACCTTAGCAGAAAGTGTTAAAAACAGAAACTAAGGAAAACAATGACCAGAATAAAAATGAGATATGAATCAAAGCTGCAACAGCCACAAAATGACTTACAGGTTGAGCGAACAAAGAACTAAAGTGAAAAAAATAAAGTTCTCCATTGTTAAAACTTTAAAGCTCACTTTTTACTCTGTCCAGCACCTATGTAACCACAAGGCATAAAGAATGAAGTCCTCAGAGTTAAAAGTTAATATTAACTTTGCTTTGCTGCAAAACTGCTAAATTGCTTAGCTGAATGGCTGTACTATTATTGTTTCACTTTCTTGATGTCTCAACTAAATGATTGTACCATTATTGATTGTTTTACTATATTTGATGTTAAGAATAATTTCAGGTGTGAATTTTCTGAAAAATATTTATGGAGAAGTTGGTTTTTTTTTTTTTCATTCATCATTAGCTTAGACTTTCATAACAGGTATTAGTTTTAGGGCATATAAAAATAAACATCGGGACCTGAGGAGCAGAGAAGAGAAGAGAGAAGAAAAGAAATCGGCAGAGTGGCAAACTGGAAAGGCCCTCTGCACAGGCTCAGAGAAGGCAAACACTCTCTGATCCTTAGGTCAGGAATTCGGCAGAGTGAAGATCCCAAGAGGCCCTCTGCACAGGAGCAGGGAAGATGGATGCTCCTCAGGTCATGAAAAGAGATTCTTGTGTCTTATTTCATTAATCTCTTTGCTGCCTTTGCGACTACCCACTTCAGGAACCGAACCTGCTGGAGCTGGACTCTGGCACTAGCCAGCTTGCTCCAGATATCTTGATTTCAACTTCCAAGTACTAGAATTACAAGCCAGCCTTAGTGTCCACCTGGCAGTTCCATGTGCTCTGGGGATCTGAACTCCATCCCTCACGTTTGTGTGGCATGCACTCTGACTGTGGAAACACTTCCCCGGGGCATTCCTTAGCAGTTTTCAATATTTTAATGCACTGGTGTTCAACCTAGTCCTCTTATTAAGATTTCATAAAAATCACTTTACTGTAACAAACTCACAGACAAAAACATCATACTACCAGATTAAAGGAGCCACTCAAATAAACACTTGAAGATATTCTCATCTGAAGTCTGTGCCCTGTGGCCCACATCTTCCCAAGCACTCCTTGTGGTGTAAACAGTTAACTCATGTCACTGTGCATTGCATGTAGGTCTATGTGGAGAGTCACACTAGATGCTGTTAGTATCTCATCATTACATTGCTCATTACCTCCTAATCTCTGCTGTCCCCAGTCTCTGCTTCCTCCAATTCCCACAATGCCTAATGAGTGCCGTGCATGCTTCATAGTGTCTATTTATAATAGTCTAGTTTAAAGCCCATTCTATTTTTCCCATTCTACTGACAGAATAACATCATTGCCAATGCAACACAGTCTACATACTGAAAACACTCAATCTTCATTTTTATCTTGATGCTTTCCTCCTTTTTGTTACCATAACTTGGGCCAAATTTTTGAGGTCTGCAACAAATATGACTATCTGGGAATATCACGTTACATATGGAATTGTACCCTGTCTTCTCTGAGATGATCTTGGGTTTGTTTACAGTCCTTACCTCAGCTTGTTTCATTAGCTTTGCTTTCTTATGCCTTTTAAAAAAAGATTTATTGTTATTATTTTAAATTATGTATAGACATGCATATGAGTGCAAGCACCTGAAAAAGCTAGAAAATGATGACAGATCCCTGGAGCTAGAGTTACAGGCAGTTGTGAGCAGCCTGATATGGGTACTGGGAACCCAGCTTAGGTCCTTTGAAAGAACAGCAAATGCTTTTAACTGCTGAGTCATCTTTCTAGTCCTTTTCATAACTTTTGTGTTTATCACTATCTCCTAAGTATAAGCCCCTTTGGGGGTGAGGTCTTTATTGTGTGGATTAATCTTCTACAGCACGTGGCACAGTGACTCGAGAGTCTGGGTGACTACCGTCAATAGAATAAAACAGGATTCTGGTGTACAGCTAGTATTCTCATGCAGAATACTATCTGAGTGACTGCATAATTACAAATGTATTTGACAGAGACTGGGATGGTTAATCTCAAATGTGAAGCTAATAAGCTGGAGAATCACCTGAGGGATGAACCTCTGGGCCTGCCTGGGGGTCAGGCAAGTTTGGCTGATTGAGGAGGGAAGATCCTCCTACCATGGGTGGTGCCATCCCCTAGGCTGGGATCCTGAACTGTACATAAAAAATTTGGCCTAACAGTTTTTCTCATTTTTCATGTATTTTTGGCATATGCGTGTTTTTTTGTATGTGGGTGTACATACAAAAAAACACGCATATCCACGTTCACCTGTGTGAACGTGGATGTGGACACCCAAGCTGGGTGGATGTCAGGAGTCATCCTCCATAGCCCTTCCATCTTGTTCATCGAGGTAGGTTCTCGCAGTCAAACACAGAGCCCACTGACATGGCTAGTCTTGCTGCCCAGTTTGCTCTGGGATCCCCATCCCTGCCTTCCAAGGCTGGAGTGACAGGCAGCCACCATGCCCACCAGGCATTTTATGTGGTTTTGGGGGGAAATCTGAACTCTGGCCCTCGTGCTTATGTTGCAAGGGCTTTAACTGCTGAGCCACCTCTCCAGCCCTGTGGATTCTAGCTTTTACAGGAAATGATTTTCCCATCTAAGCCCATTGTATATTTCTTTCTCTTTGAATACCAAAGTAAGACATTCCTGAAAACTGCAATCCAGTCCAATTGCTTATGGTCCCAAAGACATCCAATTTTTTGCACATCATTTTTATGACAGAAAGTCTATATTCAAATGAGGACTATGTGAAGAGATTTTTAGTGGGGTCCCATTTAGCTACGATTTTGCAGAACTGTGAATTCAGGACAGAGAGAGTGAAAATCACTACTTACAAGGAATATTCTGGAACAGCATCCTTGAAGGCAGGAAGTTCTCGCACATATTCATTATAAAACCATTTCACTTTGAAATGCAAATTCATATAATCTGTGCTTTTGCATAACCGCTGCTTCTCATGTTCTGTAATAGATAAAATCAAACAATAAAGTTTGGTTTGCCAACAATGCTGCTGGGTTCCAGTCAACCTTTATTATCAGTATTACTATAAAGAGGAAAATAATGTGTTAGAGGCAAAGGCAACATGAATTGATAAAAGCAGACCCACCATTCTGCTGCCTGCAAAACTAGCCATGGAAGGGTGGCGGGAGACATGGCTCAGCAAGTAAGAGCACATCCAGAGGACCCAAGTTCAGTTTCCAGCACCCACATCTGGCAGTTCATAACTACTTGTAATTCCAGCTCCAGGAGAATCTGACACCCATTTCTGGCCTCTGTGACCACTTGCACTCACATATGCATACACACACACACACACACACATGCACACAATTAAAAATAAAAGAACATTAAAATAGATTCTATTAGGATAGACCAAGTAATAATGGGAAACAGTTTGAGTTTTTTATTGTATCTCATTAGAAAAGGTGTGACTGGACTCCTGATTGATCAACGTGTCTGTGCACACAAGCTCCTCCAACTGGTCTATGGGAACCTTGGGTTGTTCAAAATTTGGACATAGATACTTGCAAAATGCACCAATTACCTGATTGTATGACATAATGAGTGACATCAATGCTATCTGCAAACAACTGTGTCATTGTATTGTAGAATCCCTTAAAAAATTAATTAATTAAAAAAAAGTGAAAAAAAAAGAAAAGGTGTGACTTTTGATGTTAAAGTCTAACCACATAGCAAAATTTTCCATTTTCTGGAGGCTTTCATATTTAGCCAAATACTCAGTGAAAGAATTAAAATTCTAAGCATATAAGTAGAAGCTATAATCACCAGCTAACATAGGATACATGAATGGGTAGATCATACCCTGACCTAGTTTTTTAATACTTCAAGAATTAAGATAGTGGAAAAGGGCAGGAAAATATATTTAACTTGTAAGCCATATCAATTCTTTTTGCTTTTTAAGTTCATCTAAAATTTCTTTGCACCCTGTAGGTTTTTCTTTAATATTTCCTCAGAGGAAGTCTCTAATGTGTGGGTTTTTTCCTCTCTTACCTAAAAATGGTAATCTAAAACCATTTTTAAGATTTAGACACATAGGACTTGGGAGGAGAGACATATAGTAATGTCGCCGTGTGTGTGTGTGTGTGTGTGTGTGTGTGTGTGTGTGTGTTCCACCTTACTTTTTTGAGACAGGATCTCTCATTGAATCTGGAGTTCACTGACTTGACTAACCTGGCTGGCCAGGGAGACCCAGAGGTTCTTCTGTTTCTGCCTCCCCAGCACTGGGATTATAAACTCATGCCAATGTGCCTGGTTTTTTAACTGAGTGTTGAGGATCCAAACTCAGATCCTTATCCTTGCTCAGCAAATTCGTTACACACTGAGCCATCACCCAAACCCTTGCAATGTTTGCTTCTCTGTGGCCCCCAATATTAACATGTTGCTAACAACTATAAATGTAAACAAGCCCAAAATATCCCTGGTTCTCCTAAGGATGAAAGTTCCCCCCCGAGAAATCCTAGTGGGCTCCTGTGACTCTCAGTTAGACTGAGGAATTTGATTCATCACAGGAACATCTTATACTTTGCATTCTATGTGTTAAATAATGAAAATATGGATTGAAACAATTAGATTGAAACAAAAAATTGAGGTTTTCCGGGTTTCCCAAAACATGGCCACAGAGGGAAGTGAATACCAACAGAATACACAAACGAATACAACTCCAAACCTCTGCAAATTATCTGAACAACTATGATTAATTAGCAATGTATAGCAAAGAAAGAGGTGTTCTCTCTAGAAACAAAAAATAATAAAGCACTGTTCCAGGTAGGAAACTAAACCAAAATCATAACAAGATGTTGTGCTCCAGCCTCCTCTGATTCATTTCACTCTTTTAACCTTTTGATATCAGATTTTCCCCAACCTCCCCTTTGAGATGCTCAGCATTCCTTTGTCAAGAGGAATATTTATTTGATGAGTTCATCAGTATGAAATTTATATGATGGGTAATAGGAGACTGTCACTCAAACACATATGCATCACCTATACAGACTGTAAATAGAAACTGCTCATGGGCCATCTGTAGCTTGGGATCCAGCCCTCAGAGCTGCCCCAGAGCAAGCTGGGATGTTAAGGACCCTCTTTTGTGACCACACCACTCTGGTTCTGGCTGGCGCTCTCAAAGTCCCCTGTACATGCTAGTCTATACTTTGTTCTATATATGAAAGTCAGAAAGTGACTGTGTCTGGATGCTACCCAGGCTTGCCGGCTGTGCATTGCTAATTACAGAATCATGTCCTGCCTTAGAATATGGCTGGGAAGCTTCACTGTGGGGACCCTTGGGTAAGACAGCAAATAACTTGCCAGGCTCTAGGTATGGAGGGAGAAATTAATAAATTACTGCATGGGAGAGTATCAGTTTCAAAATCAACACATACACATTTTCTTAATTTGGGTCCCATTTAGACTCTAACTTTTTCATTAGCCAACATACACATTATTTCCTGATTCTAAACTCACATATGTGACAGCTGGCAAATGTGTTGACGACTTTGTGGACCATATTTCTCAGGCCCATGGAAGGGTGGTCCTAGAGTACACAAAGCCTGATGTTGAGTCTTTGAATGCTAGAATCGTTACATTTCTGGAATCCCAGCCACTTGGAAGGCTAAGGGAAGAGAACTGCTTGAACAAATCCAGCCTCAGCTTCCTTGTTAGGTGTTCTTTCTGATAGTATGACACTGATGAAGGGAGGGGAGCAGTCTTAAGAGGGACATTTAGAGCTATGAGTTCCTGTGTTAAAAAAAAAATAAAAGAGAGACTTGAGTGCTCAGTGCTCAGGTCAGGACCTTACCAGGACCACCTGAAGTACAGGTAGGGAGGCAGGCGCCTCAGCCAGGCAGATTTTAGGATAGATCTACTCCTGGGTTGCTGGATAATTGATTCATCAGTTTGTGGCAAGGTGCAGTGGCCCTGATTGGCAGGGGGGGGGTCCAAACGTGAGCCTGCTAAACTCCTGTTGGGTGTGGCTGTCCAGGAGGGGTTGCCCTTTCACCTGTCACCATAGTGAGACTTGAGTGCTCAGTGCTCAGGTCAGGACCTTACCAGGACCACCTGAAGCACAGAGTACAGGCATACTCTCCCCCAAACTGGAATTGCTGAGAGAGTGTCCAAGTGGACATTTTGGAGAACCTTCAGAACAGAAAGGGAAGAGTGAATTAGACTTCCAATATATAAACAAAATTGAAAGCCTGAAACCGAGACAAGTCTACACTCCATAAACAAGGAAAAGGAAAAAAAAAAGGCATCTGAAGGAGGCAAGCAAAGCAAGCCTTCAACACAGTGAAAAGACATTTGTGATCTGCATCAGAATCCAGGCAAAAAAAGGGAAACCCACATGCCAGGGACACGACAAAGGGACAACATGGGAAAGGTGCAGGATAATTCCACACCAAGCTACCAACCCTGTAGGAGATTGATACAGTGGGATTCCCCTGGAGGTGACCCGAGAAACAGATCTTAGAGGAACAATTGCAGACCAATTCAGAGAAATTAAAGAATATAAAGAAGTAAGAGAACTAAGGAAAGAGAATGAAAAACTAAAAAAGGACCTAGAGGGAGACAATGACAAACTTCAGAAAGAACTAAAGGGAGAGAATGATAAACTCCAGAAAGAACTAGAGGGAGAAAATGACAAACTCCAGAAGGAAGTGGAAACACTGAAAAAGGAAGCCAACCAGCAAAGCAAGGAGCACCAAGAAGAGACTGAGAAGCACCAAAAGGAAGTGGAAATACTAAAGAAATCACAGGATGAAATGAACAAGAAATAGAACATTCATCCAATCAAGAGAAAAGGAATGGAAAAAGCCTCAGAAGAAGAATGGAGGAAGCAGAACAAAGAATGTCAGACCTGGAAGATAACACAGAGCAACTAAAAAGCTCAAATAAAGATTATGAAAAATTTAAAAATACACAAAAGTGGAACAACCAGGAAATATGGGACACTATGAAAAGATCAAACTTCCACATCATAGAAATAGAGGAAGGAGAAGAATTTCAAGAGAATAGTATTGATCAGATTTTCAACAGAATAATAGATGAAAATTTTCCCAAACTAAAAAAAGACAAACCCATACAAATATAAGAAGCACATAGAACCCCAAACAGACAAGACCAGAAAAGAAACTTCCCATGCCATATCACAGTTAAAATGCTAGACATCCAAAACAAAAACAAAATTCTGAAAGCTACAAAAGAAAAACAAGTCACTTACAAGGGGAAACCCATCAAAAGTGCAACTGACTTCTCAGTGCAAACCATGAAAGCCAAAAAACATGGAGCAAAGCATTCCCAGTGTTAAAGGATTATGGATGCCAACCCAGACTACTATACCCAGAAAAAATGTCAATTATAGTTGAAGGAGAGAGAAAAATCTTCCATGATATAAACAAAATGATAAAATACATGTCTGGAAAACCTACTCTTCAGAAAATACTTGAAGCAACTCAAAGGGCAGTATAGAGGAGCAACTATCCCCAAAAACCTAGAAAAAGAAACTAATAAAAACATAACTGCAGAGGTAGAAACAAAGACTAAAAATGCAAATGGATAATAAGGTGAAAGGAAGCAACATCCATCATTCAATTATAACCTTAAATATTAATGGACTAAACTCCACAATCAAAAGACATAGACTGGGAGATTGGATTAGGAAACAAAACCCATCTATATGCTGTCTACAAGAAACCCATCTCAATCTCAAGGATAGGCACCAACTTAAGGTGAAGGGATGGAAAAACATATTCCAAGCAAATGGTACCAAAAAGAAAGCAGGTATTGCTATTTTAATATCAGACAAAATAGACTTCAAAGCAAAAGAAATCAAAAGACACAAAGAGGGCCATTACATCTTTATTAAAGGAACAATTGACCTTGAAGATTTCACAATCATGAATATATATGCACCAAACTCTGGTGCACCAAACTTTATATAGACAATTCTTCAGGACCTCAAGGCACAGATTAACCACAGCACAGTAATAGTAGGGGACTTCAATACCCCACTAAGACCTTTGACAGATCAACAGGACAAAGAATAAACAGAGATACATCTGAACTGAATGATACAATACACCAAATGGACCTCAAAGACATCTATCAAATATTCCACCCAAACACCAGAGAATACACTTTCTACTCAGCACCCCACAGAACAGTCTCCAAAATAGACCACATACTGGGACACAGAAAAAAAAATTCAACAAATACAAAAAGATTGAAATAATCTCATACATTCTATCAGACCACAGTACAATAAAGCTCAATATCAACACCAGGATAAGCCCTACAACCTACAAGAACACATGGAGACTAAACAACACTCTCCTGAATAATGAATGAGTCAAGGAAGAAATAAAGAAATAAATAAAAACATTCCTGGAACTGAATGACAATGAAAATACAACACAACAAAATCTATGGGACACTGTAAAAGCAGTCCTAAGAGGGAAGTTTATAGCCTTGAGTGCCTACATAAAAACAAAACAAAGCAAAACAAAAAGAGCACAAGTGAACGATCTAAAACTGCAGCTAAAATCACTGGAGAGACAATAACAAATGAAATCAATGAAATGGAAACAAAAAAAACCATACAAAAAAATCAATGAATCAGAAAGTTGGTTCTTTGAAAGAATAGACAGACCTTGAGCCCAGTTAACCAAAAGAAAGAAAGAACAACTCCAAATCAATAGAATCTGTGATGAAAGGGGAAATATCACAACAGAAAATGAAAAGATCCAGACAATCATATGGGAATACTTCAAAAACTTATACTCTATTAAGTTTGAAAACCCAGAAGAAATGGATGAATATCTGAAATCCTGGGAATCACCAAAGCTCAACCAAGAAGAGATCAACAGCTTAAATAGACCCATAATATATGAAGAAATTGAAGATGTAATAAGAAACCTCCCAACTAAAAAAAGCCCAGGCCCATACGGTTTCATGGCAGAATTCTATAAAACATTACAAAAAGACTTACAACCATTATTACTCAAGTTGTTTAGAAGGATATAGAGGGAATTCTCCCAAATTCCTTCTATGAAGCCAGCATCACTTTATTACCAAAACCAGGCAAAGATACAACCAAAAAGGAGAACTATAGACCCATTTCACTAATGAACACAGATGGAAACATTCTAAATAAAAGACTTGCAAATCACAACAGACCCACATCAAGAAGATCATCCATCATGATCAAGTTGGATTCATACCAGAAATACAGGGATGATTCAACATATGAAAATCAACAAATATCATCAAACATATAAATGGACTGAAAGACAAAAACCACATGATCATCTCAATTGACACAGAAAAAGCCTTTGACAAAATCCAGCATCCCTTCATGCTTAAAGTCCTAGAGGGAATTGGATTGGAGGGATCATTCCTCAATGTAATCAAAGCCATATACAGGAAACCCACAGCCAATATCATCCTAAATGGGGAAATGACAGAAACATTCCCTTTAAAGGTAGGAACTCGGCAAGGCTGCCCCCTGTCACCACTCCTCTTCAATATAGTGCTTGAAACACTTGCTAGAGCAATAAGGCAAGAAAAGGAAATTAAAGGAGTACTAATTGGAAAAGAGGAAGTCAAGCTATCCCTATTTGCTGATGATATGATTGTTTACTTAAGGGATGCTAAAAACTCCACCAGAAAACTCCTAGAAATGATTAACAGCTTCAGCAAAGTGGCAGGATACAAAATTAACCTTAAAAAATCAATGGCCTTTCTTTACACCAAGAACAAGCAACTGGAGAAAGAATTCAAAGAGACCTTCCCACTCACAATAGCCTCAAAAACAATAAAATACCTAGGAACAAACCTAACCAAAGACACCAAAGATCTCTACAACAAAAATTTTAAACCTTTAAAGAAAGAAATTGAAGAAGACATCAGAAGATGGAAAAACCTCCCATGCTCATGGATTGGGAAAATTAACATTGTAAAAATGTCCATTTTACCGAAACTCTTGTATAGATTTAATGCAATCCCAATCAAAATCCCCAAGAGTTTCTTCACAGGCTTGGAAACAAAAGTTCTTAAATTCATTTGGAAAAACAAAAGACCCCGAATAGCCAAATCAACCCTGAGTGAAAAGAGCTACACAGGAGGGATCTCTATACCAGATTTTAAACTATACTACAGGGCTATAGTCATAAAAACAGCCTGGTACTGGCACAAAAACAGACCTGTTGACCAATGGAACAAAACTGAAGATCCAAACCTGAGCACATACAATTTCAGCCACCTCATATTTGACAAGGGGGCCAAGAAGACACAATGGAGGAAAGGCAGCATCTTCAGCAAGTGGTGCTGGCAAAACTGGATCACCACCTGTGTAAGAATGAAATTAAACCCCTACCTCTCACCCTGTACAAACTCAACTCCAGATGGATCAAAGATCTCACTGTGAAACCCAAAACTCTGAAGGTGATAGAAGAAAAACTTGGCAGCAGACTACAAGACATAAGCATAGGAAAAGTATTCCTAAATCAGACAGCAGCTGCGCAAGAATTAAGGTCCACAGTTGACAAATGGGACCTCATTAAACTCAAAAGCTTCTATAATTCTCAAGAAACAATAAAGGAAATGAAGAGAAAACCCACAGAGTGGGGGGAAACCTTCACCACACATACATCTGACAGAGCATTGATTTCCAGAGTATATAAACTACTCAAAAAACAAAGAAGAAAGAAAACAAATGAATCACTCAAAAGTTGGAGCAAAGAGCTGAACAGAAACTTCACAAGTGAGGAATTAGAGATGGCTGAGAAACATCTTAAAAACTGTTCAATGTCACTAATAATTAGGGAAATGCAAATTAAATCCAATTTAAGATATTATCTCACTCCGATAAGCCTGGCTAGGATCAAGAAAACAAATGATACCAAGTGCTGGAGAGGTTGTGGGGAAAGAGGAATACTCATCCATTGCTGGTGGGAATGTAAACTTGTACAGCCACTATGGAGAGCAATGTGGAGAACCCTTGGAAGACTCAAAATGAGCTTGCCATTTGACCCAGTCATACCACTCCTGGGTATATACCCACAAGACTCATCTTACCGCAGAGATACATGCACAGCTATATTTATTGCAGCTCTGTTCACAACAGCAAAAAGCTGGAACCAACCAAAATGCCCCTCAACTAATAAGTGGATAGAGAAAATGTGGTACATCTACACAGTGGAGTTCTATACTGCAGTAAAAAAAGACAACATCATGAACTTTGCAAGTAAATGGATGGAATTAGAAGATATTATGTTAAATGAAAGTAACACAGTCCCAGAAAAACAAACGATGAATGGTATCCCTCATCTGTGGACATTTGTTAAAAAGTTTTAATAAAAACAGTAATACATTTAAGCTAATTGGAAATATAAATTGTTGTCCACATTTGTTTTACTTAAAATTTGTATAACAATGACTTTGGGATTAATGTATACAAATGTTCTCTATAATTTTTGTGTTGTACAGTATCATCTTGTCACATTTTATTTTACCTGTAGGATAAGTTAACTTAAGGAATTAAGTTTGCTTCCCAAATTAACAACATACAGTCAATGAAAGACAGCTTGTGTAAATTTAATGAAATTTATACCTTGATTCCTGCCTAAAGGTATGTGTGCTACAACTGCCTTTTTGAGATTCATGGGTCAAAAAATAAAAACCTAAAATAAAAAGGGGGGATACAGTTATATATTAAACCTTTTGTCAAAATCTTTCAATTTAAATCTTCAAACTAATTATGGGAAAAGATTTGCATGTTCTTGGAGGTCAGAACTTCACCAACTTAATGGCTGAGAAAGAAAAGATACAGCTTTGCATTGTGCAGGATGTACCAAGAAATACCAGCAAAGAAGTTGGCCCATCTAAACATTAAAAGGAAGAAAAGCCTCAGACTGCTACAGGTATCAAACATCTCTGTGGATCCTATTTATAATAACTGTTTATAATGAGTCCTAATGAACTTTACCTTCCAGGTGCTGCAAAGTTTTACTATGAGAGACTTTCTTACCTCCTTTTCACAGAACAAAGAAAAACATGATGGTAATGAAGTCATTCCCTAACTGTAAATTAGAGCTGACTATTATAGAGGTAATCTCTTATAAAACTGGTATAACTGTTTTCTTTAATTGACTAATAGAAAAAGGAACTGTGGGGCTGGAGAGATGGCCTAGCGGTTAAGAGCGCCGACTGCTCTTACAGAGGACCTGGGTTCGATCCCCAGCACCCACATGGCGGCCGAGAACCGTCTGAAACTCCAATTCCAGGAGAACTCCAGTTCCAGGGGAATCCGAGACCCTCTTCTGACCTCTGCGGCATTGCACGACACGGGTGCACAAACTTGCATGCAGACAGTACATTCACACATATACGGAAATAAATAAAATTAATAAAAAAAATTAAAAAAAGAAAAAGGAACTGTGAAAAGGACTATTCTCTATTCAGAGCCAAATATAATACTAAAGTCTTTTTAAGCTGTGCAATTAAGCAAAATATATTAATACAGGAGAGCTCTGATATCAGCAATGGATTATTCTGCCAAGGAGATGTTGGCCAGGGGATCCAAGCCCTCCCAAAAGGTAAAGGCTTCTTGCCTGTAAACTGGGATACCTGCAAGAAGAGTGGTGGTAAGGCCCTGCTGAAGACCTGATGTAAGTAAGGAAAGATATATTGAGCCCACACTTGCAAGTGTACAGTTGGTCTCTGGAATGCCAGAGAGTGTTACCAAAGGCCACTAAATCAATAAAGCAAATATTGGTCTTCTTGAGTCAAGCAAGACTCCTCCGTCAGCATCAGCTACATCTCACCTGCCTGGAAATACTGTGCAGCAGTGGCAGCCATATGTCTGTATATCCCAAATCTAATTGGCTATTAGCTCTCTCCTTGGAGGAATAACCCACGGCTGATGCCACAAGCTTACATCCTCTAATGGTTAGGAGATGTTATAAACCACATGAAGACCCTGTCATACTTAACAGAAGAAAATGTAATTCATGGATTAACATACCATCCAAACATCTGTGTCTATACCAACATAAATTACCATAATAATTAGTACTGTTTAAATGCATGTATATCTAATTGCTTGTGCTTTATTAGTAGGATTGAAAGTTTATTCCTGCATGAATGGTCAACCCATAAAAGGAAACAGCTTGAACTGATCAGAGTCCAAAATGACATCTCCAGAGAAAGTAGACTCTTTTGCTTCTTGCCCACTTGTGTCCCTATTCTAAAGCCTAGTGAACAATCTGTGGAAGAGGGGGTGTGGTAGAATGTAAGGGCTGCGATTGGGGTGAATGGTGAAACTATAGCAATATAGACTGGACACTTATTTGATCAACATGATTGTACAAACAAGCCCCACCAGCTGGATGGTGGGAGCCTTGGGCTGTGTGGGTTTGGGCATAGCTGCTTGCAAATTGGTTTTACATGAAGGATGCTTGTATTCATTACTTATTACTTACTGTTAAAATCAAATAAAAAAAAAAGAAATCCAACAACCAACACCATCAAAAAATATAAAAGAGGACAAAGAAATAGCCTAATGATATGTTGTGAAGTCTTAGAAAAATAGGAATGAGACAAACAAATCTAGTAAAAAGAACTGCTATTGGTCAGAGTAGAAAAGAGAGTAAAAGACCAATGAAGCAAAGAGATAGACATGATAGATCCTTCCCTAAACTAACCTACGGGACAGCAGAAGGGCTAGAAAGAGAAGAAGAGAAGAAAGGAGGGAGATAAGTGGATGGAAGGATCACACACACACACACAGAGAGAGAGAGAGAGAGAGAGAGAGAGAGAGAGAGAGAGAGAGAGAGAGAGAGTCAGTAAGATAGAGGCAAAAGGTAGGATATCACAACAGATTTCATTGAAACCCAGAGAGTCATTAGGAGATATTTAAAAATTTGCATTCTTATAAATTGCAAAATCTAGGTGAAACAGGCATATCGCTAGGTCTAAATGACCTCCCCAAATCACCAGAGAGTCTAGAAGAAATCTATGCTAGTCAGTAACAAGAAAGGAAACTGAAGATGAAATTAAAAAAAAAAATCTCTCCATAAAGCAAAGCCCAGGACTAGCTATATATTCACCACTGGCTGAGCTTTATCAGAACTAATGTCAATTTCATTCAAATATTCCCTAAAATAGAAGGGAGAAGAAACACTTCCAAACTCATCCCACAAAGCCACCAGTACTCTGATGGCAAACCAGATTACACAAAACAATCCAAACAATCTTTTCCATGGTCTGACAGAACCCAGACCTCCCAAAATCTCCAGTGAGGGAAGTACAAACAGATACTGAGCTCCCCAAGTCAGTTTCCTCTGGGCCTTATGTTGCTTGAGCCTGACACACCTCTGCTGCTCTAACACTGAGTTCTGTTGCTGACCTCGGGTGTGCATCAGTTACTACCAAGTAAAAACGGTAGTCGGCAGGCAGACTGTAGAGACTACGGGATGCTCCTACCTGCCATCTTACACCATTTTGTAATACATTCATTTTACTCAGCAGGATGAGCTGGGGTGTCCACACTATGACAGTTCAGAAGCTTATGTTAATCTTTTCATCTTCTGAATAAAGTCACACAACACAAATTGATTTTGACAGCATGTAAACGAGGTCAGACACTAGGACCAGGCAGGTTTCATTTCAAGGAGCAACGATAGTTGCTCAACATACTTGACATACGTGCATTAACAAATGTAAATACAGGATATAGGAAAGAGCAGGGATGAAAACCATGTGATTTGCATCATGACAAATCCCCAAATAAACTAGAGATAGAAGCCTCACAGCTCTAAATAATAAACACTACCCTTGACAAACCCATAGCCAATATCATACTGAGTGGGGAAATACTCAAATCCTTTCCACTAAGACCAGGGATGTCACAGTGAAACCCACTAATTTGTGGAATGAATATTTGTTAAGTTTACAAATATATGTAATAGAAAATTATAGATTTATATGTTAATTTTAATATGTGACCTTATTTGAACTTTATTCTAATTTTTATATTAATAAAATTTAAATTTGGATTTTTGTTTTGTTTTATTTTTATTTTTTGAGATACTGTCTCCCTGTAGCCCCAGCTGTCCTGGAACTGGCCATGTAGACCAGGCTATCCTTGAACTCAGAAAGTTCTGCTGCCTCTGCCTCCTGTGTGCTGGGATTAAAGGTGTGTGCCACTTTACTGGGCATTTTTTATACTTAAAAATTTACTTTAGGGGACTGGAGAGATGGCCTAGTGGTTAACAGCACCAACTACTCTTGCAGAGGACCCAGGTTCGATCCCCGGCACCCACATGGCGGCTGAGAACCGTCTTTAACTCCAGTTCGAGGGGAATCTGACACCCTCTTCTGACCTCTGCGGCACTGCACGACATGGGTGCACAAACTTACATGCATAAAATACATTCATACACATACAAAAATAATAAATAAAATTTAAAACAAAAATTAAAAAATGACTTTAAATTATATCTTTTTATGAACTATATATGTGAATTGAATATAACATCTAATTTTTAATTCCTTAAATACAAGAATGATTTTAATTTTTTGATTCTTCAAATATAAGAATCAGTATAAACTCAGATTAGGTAGAAAAGGAAAATACATAAGTAGAGTTCAGATAAGAAAAAAAAAGACAGAAAAGAAAACAAAAATGAGAAAGATTACAAAGAAAAGATATAGTTCAGAAAAAGATTATACTCTTTGGCACATCTGTAAGTAGAAAACAAACTTGAATTTTTTAATTAAAATTGCATGGTTATTTTGCTGAAATAAAGATGACAAAGCATATTTTCTAGGAGAAAAGTATAATAATTTATGGAGATAGGAATTTTAATATCCATATATTATCAGTCAAAGCAGAAAACCCATATATAAGTACTGATCAAAGTTTAACATTTTGCCATCTTTCAATATATTAAAACATGTTTGGGATTACATGCAATTTTTATCATGTTATTATAAAGGTATATTCATTAAGGTAGAAAGATGGAACACTTTAACAGTTCATATTCTTGTTTCTAAATGGTATTTAGGACTGTGGAGGCAGGATCTTGGGTTGTTCTCCAAGAGCGTTTGCAGAGTAATGGGACTCTGAAGAGAAGGGCTACCAATTTCTTTAATACCAGAGACTATTTTCTGAGTGCGTGCCTGATCTCAGATGAGGCACTGGGAATGCAAACAGAGGTCGGGTGCTCTATATCCAAAGTGCATTGTGGGAAGGGAACAAGGGTAACGGAGTCAACAGGACGGCAAGAGCCATGGCTTACAGGATGCTGCAGCCATGCTAGAGGACCTGAATCTGGCCCAACTACTCAGACCATTAAAGACAGAAATAACTTTCTAGTAGTGGAATTTAGTTAAGAGATTGTACATTGCAGGTCTATAATACATAAAACAGGACCTGTTCATATTCAATATTACTTTAGACATATGGGTCTCCTTCATAAAATTATATAGGTGTTCCAATTAATACATTTTTTTCTTCTCTCTTACTTGTATATTTTAATGGTAGTCTGGGTGAACCCTCATACATTTTGTTAATCCCTGTCCTTGATCCTCCTGCTTCTACCTTTCCAGTGCTGGGATTATGTATGTTCACCCCGAAACCTAGTTTATGATTTGCTGGGGATTGAACCTAGGGCTTCGTGCACACTAGGGAAGTACTCTATCAACTGAGCTCCACCTGCAACCTCAGCTTTAGCCTTTTCTACCCTGAGGGTACCTACCATGTGAGCTACATTCAGAAGCCCTATTTTCTATCTCTTTGAGATAGGTCTTTCTCACACACTATCAACTGATAGTGACCACTGTCTGTGGACAGAAGCAGGTGACTTGTACCAGCTGTTCTCACATCAGGTAAAGCCAAAAGAGAGTCATCAACAGGTCTCTATGAATCCTCAGCTAAACCTACAAGGGACATGTAGTATACTGTGTTAGTCTGTGATGGAGTTCTAGTCATGAAGGTTGTGTAAATAAAAAATGGGAAGAAAAAACAAACGATGAATGGTATCCCTCATCTGTGGACGCTAGTGTCAATTACCTAGTAGTAAGTATTTCTTGTTCAGGGATCCTTGAGTTTTGGTCCAAGTAGCTGAGAGTGACCCATATTGGAAAGAACAATGACAACGACGATGACAATGACAACAACAACAACAACAACAGAAAAGACTGCATCAAAGAACTGACTGAAATGGTGAACTTCTGCTCGAAACAGTCAACTTCTATATCGAGAATTTTGAGAAAGACTGAGAAAAAGATGAAAAACATGTTTGGCAGAATGCATGAGCTTTGGAGGGGTGGGGGGCTAGGGAGGGGGACACAGGTCTAGATTTGATTTGTAATATATATATATATATGTATATATATATATATATTACAAATCAAATATATATAAATATATATAAAAATATATATATTTTTTATATATAAAAATATATTAAAAAAATTTATATATATATACAAATATACATAAAACAATAAAAAATGGGAAGAATGTGATGCTTGTCCATAAACAGAAATAACAAACAAGCTTTCATTTTTATCCATCTCTCTCTCTTATTTTGAGACAATGTTATTCTGTAGACCCAACTGGCCTGGAACTTGCTATGTAGATCAGGTTGGCCTTCATCTCACAGAGATCCAGCTGCCTCTGCCTCCTGAGTGCCAGGATTAAAGATGTATACCACCACTTCCAGATCCATTTATTTCTCTACAATGACTTTTCATACTCTCCAGGAACCTACCTCATGATCAATGTCATATTTAAATGACTCGTTGCCAAACCTTGTCCTTCTTACCTGACGTACACAGGTGGCCTACATTTCCCCAGCCTCCCTTGCTGTATGAATGTGTGGCTGAGAAGCACACTGATTCTAGTCTCATAAAGGAGATTGTGGGAGAATTCTCTATTTCTTCTGCTGGCAAGATACAGGGATTCCAGTGGCCTCCAGAGAGCAAAACCCTAAATACTAGGACACTGGGTCCCTGAGCCACCTCTGGATGATCAAACTCTGACTTATATAAATACAAACTAAATAAAAGTTTTACTGTGCGAAACTGTTTGTTGTGAATTTAGGCTACATAGTGTTATATTCCATTGTGCTATAGAAATTATGACCTACTTATTAATTATCCCCCGGTCTTCTAACTTTAAGTTATTTTACCATGTGTGTGTGTGTGTGTGTGTGTGTGTGTGTGTGTGTGTGTGTCTAAGGTGGTTATATTGAGATACTGTTTCACATAGCCCAGGCTGGAATGGAACTCACTATGTGACTGAGGATGATTTTGAACACCTGATCCTCCTGTCACCATTTCTCAGGTTCTGGGATTATAGGCATGCATGGAGATCAGCTGACCCAGGGGTAGATCAAACCCAGGATCTTGGTGTTATTAATACTACACTGTAATCAAGTGAATTGTTTGGCCAGAGTAGTGCATTACAGAAATGGCTTCCAGGAATATCTTCTGTTACAAAGGAAATCTTATTTAAGGTTGTAACCAAAGTTAATCTTATATTTGTGAGATCATTTAACACTATATCAGCTTGTTTATAATGTAAATAATCTTACTAGGCCTTGAACTCCTTTTGTAACCTAAACATACAGCTTTAATCCCTCATAGCCATTCATTGTCCCTGACCCAGAATAATGTGCATGTGTACGTGTGTGTGTGCGTGTGTGTGTGTGTAACTAATTAGCATTGAAAACAGCCAATATTGTAGAAAATAATGAAGTATTCCATATGTGTTGCAAATAGCAGGTGGGATTATATTGATGACATCTGCTTAAAGTTGTGTGTGCTGTTCTGGGTCAGTAAGGATCAGAAGGGATGTAATCCTCTGATAACCAAGTTCCTATTTTCCCATGAGGTGCTGGAAGCATGTTTCCAATAAAGAGAGCAAGGCCCTTTGTTCAAGGAACAGTTCCAGGAGAAATGAGAGCAATCCAGGCTGACCCTTGGTTTGAGTGGATGCTAAGAGTCAGACTGTCCTTGTTCAGGCACCCTCTGCTGCACTGGGATATTTTGAAAACCACACTCAGGACTTGTATGTTGAAATACAATCCCCATTTTGGTGTATCCAGAGGCTGGAAATTTAATTCAAGGATGGTGTTTAGAGTAGAATACAACTACAATGGGAAAAGATTAGTTTAGACAAGGTCATTGGGGTTACACACTACTGAGGAGGCTTTCAAGAGACTCAGAGACACACTGCTACATGTGCTCTTAGCACAGTCAGATGCACCTAAATCATGCCTCACCAGGACCTGAGAATGATGCATAGACTTTAAGGCTCTAAGGTCATTAGTTAAGTAAATCTCATTAAAAAAATAAAGTGACCCGTCTAGGGTATTGTATACACACACACACACACACACACACACACACACACACCTATATCTATCTATATATACACAAATGCACACATACACATACATGTGTGTGTGCATGTGTAAGAGTATTAATACATGGAGGGTGACCCATTGCTTTGTGGAATTTGCATCATTTCTACTACCTGCACCCCCCCAACTGATCCATCATCACACAGTAAAACATCCAATCAGATTTATTAAATCCACTTTAAAATGAAAGCATGAAGGCTCTGGATGAAAAAAGTCATAGAAATAAAATGTGCAGGCTTGGCATATAAACTCAGAGTCCTTCGTATCTTCCTAAAGTCTCTGTCCCATTGGCAGCTCTGAGCTATATTCTAGGCAATCACCATGACCCCTGTGACTTGAAAAGAATCTCTGTGATTCAGAATCTCAAACCCAAATCTGCTTTTTCTCAAGTGTATTTCTCCCATAATGTATAATCACACCTTGCACAGGAGAAATTTCAAATGAACTATAATTATATCTTCAGTACTCCCTACCAAACATCGATGGGAGAGATTATAATATCAAATTCAACATATACATCAAATTATCTTGAATTACGCTCAATTATTCATGCTTAATGCCAGGCTTTGTTGACAGTCTTCTCCTGAGCTCATGTTGTGTGAGTGACTCCTGGAATTCATTTAGCCACCAATTCTCCTACAGTTTTAATTTTGGCAACAAAGACTCAACTAGCTCATTACATTTACAAAACAGACCATTTAATTAGGCATTTTTTTTTACTGCAGTATAATAATTTTGTATAGAATTTAATCTTAGAATTTCAATGAGAAATATGAATATTTTACTATTAGCATAAAACTGCTTACTTAAGATTACAGAGGGAGGAAGTTAGTAATTTAGAATTCTGACTACATTACTTTAGATGGTGTTTGTTGGCTTTACTTGAAAGTGAGTATTTTCTTAGGGAGTTAAGAGTTTATACATAAGCTTCACATATAACGTAGAAATATCTGATTACATATGGCTTATGTAATTAACCTATTTCTTTTAAAAGGATCTTGTGTAGGCTAAGTTGTTCTAGAAGTCACTATTTAGTTGAAGATAGCCTTTAACTGCCTTGACCTCCTGAGTGGTGGGATATCAGGCCAGTAAGCCACAATGCCCAACTACTTACCCCATTTTCCTGGTAAGAAAATATCAGCCACCACTATAGTGACACTTCTTGTACAAACACTCTGCCTTGTTCTAGAGTTGAAAGCAAACCTGTTTTTCTAGGATGATCTTACAAATCCTTCCCAGTGCTTGCCACATCAGTCTGGAAACAATATCAAATAACAAGCCAGTGCTTGGTGAGATAATGTGCTGAAAATGCACACTTAGTACTCACAAACTTGTGGGAATAATTTTTGCCTAACCAAAGTTAGTCTTGTGTTTTGAGAGCATTTAATACCATCTCAGCTTACTTATAATGTAGAGAATCTTACTAGGCCCTGGGCTCCCCTTATACCCTAAACATACAGCTTTAATCACTCATAACCGTTCCTGGTCCTTTATACCATGTAGGTGTCTGTATGCTTTGCAAACAGCAAATGTTTGTTGAAAGCCATGAATTATCCCATTTGTGCTGGAAACAACAAAAGGGATTAGATTGAGAACATTTTCTTTTTCTTATCTGCCATGTGGGTGCTGGGAATTGAACCTGGGTCCTCTGCAAGAGCAGTTAGTGCTCTTAACCACTGAGCCATCTCTCCAGCCCCAGATTGAGAACATTTGTCAGAAGGGGTTAGATAGGAAAACTTCTTTGATAAGACAAATTATGCTTTTCTTACATCTTTAATAAAGATAGTGCAAGGCCTATGCTCAATAACACAACTCTGAGAGAAATCTGAAGGAACAAGTCTCAGAGCAGATTGGGCCCCACGCTTGGTTGATATGGGTACTGAAAGTTGGGTTTCTTATGTATAGGCATTGCTGTGCTGTGACATCTCATAGCTGTAGAATCTTGTTCTAAAATAAGTGAATACTCCATTACTATAAATACTTACACAGGGAGACATCTACTTCTGCTAATGTAACTCTGGAATAATTATTCAGAGGTTGATGTTATGGCTTCTCATCCATACCCTGAGAAAATTAAGCCACCTTAGATAAGTTTCACAATCATGTAGCACATAGTGAAAGTCAGGTTATTACTTAAAATTCTGGATTCCAAAGCAAGTTATGTATCAGCAAGGTAGACCCTTGGAAGAAAAAAACAAAACTATACACCACTTGTGAAGAGACCATACCTTGGACACAGGTGAATCTTTCATAAATGAAAACAGGCAAAGAGGAAAGATTAATCAGAATAGTTAATCAAATGAGTTTTTCTAGAATTACTACAGAGGGTTAAAGATCATAAATATCTGTTGGTAAGAAAGAAGAGAGGAGTTTGTTTCATGGACTGTTTCCGATAATCAAATCTTACAAAATACAAGGAAAATGAAGCAAAACAAAAGTCTTAAACAAACATTGCCCATGGGTTCCTCTCTGGAAAATAGACTGTGAGAGAGTGAGGCGGAGACAGAGGAGTGTGCAATGCTCCTGAGCTCAACAGGCCTGGGTGGGAACACGGAAGCTGTGCTAGATAGATGAGAATGGAATGGAGTCTCCATCAGCCTGGAGGAGAGGTCTATCCAACACTGGTCTTGGTATGCAAGTATTTTGTTCTATAGCTTCTTCAAGGTCAAATGACGGCTGTATCTCAAATGCCCAATTTTCTATAAATAAAAGACACTATGCCTTACATTTGTTTTATTGAGTCATAAATAAAATATAAAAATAATTCTTCTCTAGAGTGTAGGTCATATAAACTACTCACAAGTAATCAGTTGCATGTATTTCTCAGAAGCTTATAATTTTCTTGTGGCAAAATCATTGTTTTGACTATTTTTTCTAAAAGATTCAAGTCTCTACAGATTTTACTTCTTGTAATTTCCTGTACATTTCTCATTACTTATTTAAAAATAACTGCAGTTGAGATAACTTTTTTTAGAAAAAAATCGATTTCTATCAATTATTTACAACATCCACAAATGAAAAGTAAGAATTTTTGGTTTCAGTAGATTTAAATAGATTTAGACTAAGCTATTTCCCTTTAGTTTTCTGAGTTTACTCCAATTTTTTTACTATTTATGAAGGACTAGGAACTAACTGCTAAGCCATGAATATAAAGTGGAGGAAAATATCAGTCTATTAGAGTATAATTTGCAAATAATTAAATACTTGTCAATTTTAAACTTATTATTGGTGATCTTTTATTTTATTTTATTATTTTTTAAATTTATTTTATTTTTATTTATGTGTATGAATGTGTCTGCATGTAGGTTCGTGCGCAATGCCACGGAGGTCAGAAGAGAGTGTCGGATTCCCCTGGAACTGGAGTTCTCCTGGAATTGGAGTTACAGATGGTTCTCAGCCGCCATGTGGGTGCTGGGGATCGAACCTGGGTCCTCTGCAAGAGCGGTCGGTGCTCTTAACCGCTAGGCCATCTCTCCTGCCCTGGTGATCTTTTATTTTATTGATAACTTGTTGAATTAGTCCAATTTTTCTCTTTCCATATGATTATTTTAGATCTAAGATGATAGGTTTGTGCTTATCCAATGGTCTTAAAAAATAATATTTGGGTAGAAAACCTTTTGTAGCTAGCTGCTAATTCATACTCAGGGTACATACACAGGCTGAGAATGTATCTCAGTTGGTAGAGCAGTCACTTGGCATGCATGAAGACCTGGGTTCAACCCTCAGCCCTTCCTAAACCAGGCATGATGGCACAAGGCTGTATGACACTCTGCTTCAGTGGCTCCTTGGAGGTTTGACCTCTGACCTGCACCAGGGAATTGAAGGAGAGAACAACTGCCAGCCAGCGCAGTCCACCAGTGGCCAGAGGAGATCAACACTTCCCAAGCCTTCCCCCTGGCTTGCCTCAGTCTATTAAAGCATAGTACGAGGAGGCCTTCTGTACACAGAGCCCCCCAGGTCTCACAGCTTCCATCCAAATCATCGCAAACCTGCCTGGCTCCTGGAACAGAAGGGACTAGGTGCCTCCCTCATCAACAAACCCAGGAATGATTTAAACAGATTCTCCCTCTGAAGGGACAGGCAGCCCCTCCTTTTAAAAATATTTATTTTAGTTTTATGAACATGCATGTTTTGTCTGTATGTATATGTGCACCGTGTGCATGGCTGGTGCTCAAGGAAGCCAGTAAAGGATGCCAGACTGAACCTAGGTCGTCTGCAAGAGCAGCAAATGCTCTTGACTGCTGAATCATCTCTCCTCAGCCTCAGGCCTCCCTAAGTTTTTCTTCTTGAAACGGTTTTATGTCTATCCCCTCTAGTGTCTGCTTGGCAGTTTGGCTTCTAATGAACTTGTACCAAGGAACAAACAGGGTAGACAGGCAGAAGTCCCTTGGCAGAAGGGTCCGTTCTTCTGGCCCACGCTGAGAAAAGTCCAGGTCCACTTATTTCCCCTGGAAGGAGCTAGTCTGTACACCCAGCAGCTCCCACCCAAGATGCTGTCTCCTTAATGAGTGGGAATGAATGGGAATTTACATTCTGAAGTCATAAGGCCTTAGAAAACAAAGAGGTCAAAGAGGTCATCAAGTAGATGCCAGGATCCACATCTAGCAGCTGTCTCTCCAGAACAGAACATGCAGGCACAGGGGCACTATGCAGCTGTGGAGCTTCTGGTGGTTGACCGCTGTGAGGAGAGGGGGAGTCATTTTTTTCAGTGGTATAACCACTTGGTAAGTTGTCAGAAATTAGATACATAACATCCAACTTATGCACATACAAGCGGTCCTAATTCAACCAAGCAGGTTCTTTTACAGGGAGGTGATAGGAAGGGAAAGGGTTCCAGAGGGAGTGAGTGGAAAGGAATAAGAGAAAGGAATGGGAGTTGATTCTGATCAAAATACATTATATATGCCTGAAATGATCAAATGAATAAAAAATTACTTTTTAAGAGTCGTTCATTATTAACAGAAAAAAATCACCAAAACCTCATGACTGTCTTGATAGATGCATAAGGATAGTTGACAAAATTTAAAAGCCTTTCATGGCAAAACCCTTCAACACATCAGTTATGGGAAGGGTGTCCCTCAACATATTAAAGGCTGCTGTGACACACTCACTCAGACATGAACAGCTGTGTCCATCTTCTAAGTTCTGGAGCACAAGAGCCTACTCTCAACATTTCTGTTCAACACGGCACTGGAAGGCTCGGCAGACCATATGGGCAGGAGAAGAAATGTCATCCAGATGACAATAAGGAGACAAACAGCCTCTGCTTACTGGAATGATCTCATACACAGAAAATCCCAAGACTACACCAAGAAATTATTGGAAGTGATAAAGGAATTCAATAAAATTACAGGACACAAAAATCAATTACAAGGATTAATATACTTTTATACTAACAGAAACTATCTCCAGAAGAACAAAAACAATCCTATCTACATCAGCATCTAAAAGTAAGAATGTAAGTGTTTATGTACTGATGTGCCCAAAATGTTAATGGTAGGTTTTGAGATCATTTAACATCTCTGCTGATTACTTGTTCCTTGTTTCTCAGTAATGTAAACAAGCTTTCTCTGCGTTGGGCTCTTCTGTAACCCAAACTTTAACTTAATCATTAATGACCTTTCCTTGCCCCTAACCCAGAATAATGTGTGTGTGTGTGTGTGTGTGTGTGTGTGTGTGTGTGTGAATAACATTCACAGCAAGTAGTGAGTATTCCTTGAGAGAAATTGATTATCTCATTTTCGTTGTAAGCAACAGGTAGGATTAGATTGATAATGTGTTTGTGCTTTTGTGTTAGATCTAGGTCAGTAGAGGTCAGAAAGCGAAGATGCCCTGATAAGACAAATTCTAGTTCTCCTTCTCCATTTCATGTTGGATATATGGTTTCAATAAAGAGAAAGGACGGTCTTTGTTCATGAGCACAGTTCTGAGAGGAAGCACAGTGCAGATCAGATCAGGCCCCGCTCTTGGTTTTAATGGATCCTAAGGGTTGGGCTGTTCATATTCAGTTATGGCTTTGATGTGGCATCACACTGCTGGACACTGAACACCGCAAAATACTGAAATAAGGTGAAGAGTGCACAGATAATGCATGGCTCATCTGTACCCATGGATTATAGTTAATATTGTGAAATTTTTCATGTAACCCAAGATAAATGACAGATTCAAAAGTCCAGTACTGGGGCTGGAAAGATAGATCAGTGGTTAAGACAACTAGCTGTTCCTGCAGGGGACCAGGATTTAGTTACCAGAACTCATGTGGTAGCTCACAACCATCTGCACCTCCACTTCCAGGGGTTCTGATGCCTTGGCCTGGCCTCTTTGGGTAACGCATTGAACATGCTATACATACGTGCAAGTAAACACCTATGCACATAAAATAAAAATAAACAAGTCTTGGTTTTAAAAATGGTCCAACATCATTCTTCAAATAAGTAGACAAAAGGAATCCTAAAATGTTCATAGAACAGAAAACCGCCTTCTTGATCAAAAAGAAAGAAGCTGGTAGCATCATATTATAGGATTTTCAAATGCTTTTCAAAAAGGAATTAAAACAATGAAGCTAGTGTAAAAATAAACTCATTGACCAATGGGACAGGATAGACGGCCTAGAAATAAATCCACACATTTATGATCAGCTAATGTTTTTGAGACAGAATCTCCCTATACCCTACTGGCCTTGAACTTGCTATGTAAACTAGATGGCCTTGGTCTCACAGAGATCCTCTAGCCTCTGCCTCCCAAGTGTTGGGATTAAAGACATGTGTCACCACGCCTGGCTCATACCTTCAGTTGTTTCTAAAGTTTGTTTACAATGGATTATATAATTTTATTCCCAGAAAGTCTCATTTAAAACTTCTGAGGTATGGGTGGGAGAGATGGCTGAACTGGTAACAGTCTTTGCCACCAAGCCTGGTGACCTGAGATTGAGCTCCAGGTGTCATACGGGACAAAGAAGACAAATGCCTCCAGCAAGTTGTTCTCCGGCCTGCATGTGCACCATGGTGTGTGCCCTACACACATGCACACAATAAGAAATGAATCTAACAAGAAAAAAATTAAAGCTCCAAGATAGAATAAAAAATATGATCCTTACAATTAGATGTGGTGGTACACATATTTAATTCCAGCACTTGGAAGACAGAGGCAAGAGGATCTCTATAAGTTCAAGGCCAGCCTGGTCTACATAGCAAGTTCCGCAAGCTGGGACTACATAGTAAGACCTTGTCTCAAAAGAAAAAAAGAAATAAAGGAATATGATTCTCATGACAGCTGAAACTCCTGGTTCTAATTCACTTTTTTTCCTGGATTCACTTTAGACAGTCAAACACTGCCCTATATGGTCGCTAGGAATTTAGAGATCCCTGGCAATTTTATGATCAAACATTAGCTTCCCAAATTATCATTTCAAGAACTCCCACTAATTTGTTGTCATCCTTAACTTCTCATTTCTATAGCTGCCATTAACCTTTATTAAGCCGTTTTTCCTTTGTGAATTCCACTTGGTAATTTTTTCAAATTGCTAAAATAAGATGTGATTGCTGTAACATATCAGAAAAATTTGCATCCCAAATCCCATCCCAGCCTCTTCTACTGAACACCACTAGACCTAACCACATATATGTGTCTGTATCTGTATGTCTACATATGTCTGTTTGTATGTTTGTATGTGTGTCTTTTTGTGTGTGTATCTGTATATGTGGCGCAGTTTGTCTTTCAAGGCTGTCAGTCTATGTATTGTGTGATTGCAGAGGACAGAGAGGGTATAGGATCCCCTAAAATAGGAATGGGTGGTTGTTGAGTCACTCAGTGTGGCTGCTGGGAACTAAACTCCAGTTCTTTGTAAGAACAGTAAATGCTCTTAACCTCTGAGCCATCTCTCCAGCCCCATGAATGAAATTGTGAATGAAGCATAGTGTTATAGAAATTGTAAAATGAAGAGTAAACCAATGTGTGAATATGAATTAAAGGATTCTTTCAAAGGATCCCATTTCTGAGTTTTAATGCCTTTCCTTGGGAAAGGACTCAGTAAAGCTGGGTATCTCCTAGAATCACATTCATTTCCTCTTGTTTCCTGCCGGGCCATCCAAACGCACCTGATGCAGTAATGCTTCCCATACCTGAATGGTCCACATATGCTTATAAGCCTCTTTCTGTTGATTTTGAGACTTCAATTAGAAGATTTGTTACCCAAAGCATTTCCTTTTCCCTGCGCTGACTACAGCTATGTGATTTTCAAAAATATACTTCATGCAGGTGATTTTTGTCTTTTAGAAGAAAAAAATTACATCCAATTAATAAACAATCTGAAGTCTTAGCAAGCTACACTCTGTTTATAATCAATTAATAAATATATTAATTATAATGTTTAATTTCAATAATGGAAAATGTATTAGAACTTCACTAAAATAGCAACATAAAGATAATTTGAAAATACTTGCAAAGGAAATGATAGCTTGGGATAGTTTTCTCTATTCCAAGAAAATTTCTTGTAAATAGCTAACAAGGGATGAACATACTGTATTTTAGCAGTTTTCTACTAGTCTGGTACCATATGGCTTTTTCAAAGCTCTTTAGTGTTAGTTATTTCTCCCCATACTCCCTCTACACTGTCCTGCCATCTGTCAACCCATTTCACCCCTCCTGTTCCAGTTCCATTAATCTCCCCCCATATCCCCTGTGTTCTATTCCCTGTCCCTTCAAATACACCTCCATGGCCCCTTACTAGTTTTCTAAGTTTTATGGTTCCCACACCTGTTCAAATACAAATAGTACTACAGGGCCTCAGTGGATTTGAAAAAGAGCACATGAAATTGGTGTGTGTGGGGAATTAGAACCAGGAGTTTCAGCTGTCATGAGAATCATATTCCTTTATTTCTTTTTTTCTTTTGAGACAAGGTCTTACTATGTAGTCCCAGCTTGCGGAACTTGCTATGTAGACCAGGCTGGCCTTGAACTTATAGAGATCCTCTTGCCACTGTCTTCCAAGTGCTGGAATTAAATATGTGTACCACCACATCTAATTGTAAGGATCATATTTTTTATTCTATCTTGGAGCTTTAATTTTTTTTATAATGAAATACTTCTTAAAACTCACCCTTAGTAGCCCATGGATTTCATTTTTTGAGTTTGAAAGACAAGAATCCAAAATGCCACTGGCTTGGGGGCGGGGACTTGGAGGCTGTTGAGTTTTTAGGACCCTGTCCTCCTCAAGCTAAGGACAACAGAGTTGAGGAAGATATCCTGGCTCTCAAAGATACCCTGATACTTCCATATCACCTGCATCTCTCTCTTGAATCCTGTGAAAGCTGCATCTTCTCTGTGCTAGGTTCCCTTGCTGCCACTTCCTCCTCAGGGAGCTCAGAGGTTGCAGCCTGATTGTGGTCTGTATTCCCATACACCCTCAACTGTCTCTTGGTGTGTGCTCTACTCACACAGCAAAGGCACAGCTAATCCCATCCCTTACACACAACTCTGTGACTATATCCCAGTGTCTCAACATGATCGGGAGTATGTGTGGCCCTGCAGGCTGGTTCTACCTTACAGGATGCTCATAGATCTCCAAAGGGTGTCTGTGTGTGCAGTGATGTCAGCCTGTCACTCAACATCTGTCTGCCACTCTCAGGTTATTTCACACGGATGTTGTCTTTCCTCAATCATCCCCCACCCCTCTTCCTTTCCTCACTCAACTGACCACCTCAAGTCTTCCTCTCTTTACCTCACTCCTTGCAATAGCTCCCTCACCCACACCACAATCACAGGTCAGCCACCCACATGTGCTCTGAGGCTCCAGTTTCTCCCCCTGAAGGGCATTAGCTAGAGTTCTCTGTCTACTGAACTCCTATAATCATGGACAGGTATGATATTGTCCCTATTATTGAATGGAATTTTTTTGTCTGTATATGTGCAAGTGGTGTGTGTGTGTGTGTGTGTGTGTGTGTGTGTGTTTGTGGTGTATGCAATGTGTGTGTGCACATGCATGTTGTGTGCCTGTGTGCATGAGGAGCCAGAGGAGGAAGTCGGGCATCCTGCTCTATCACTCGCTGTCTTTTTCCCCTTGTGACAGGGTCTCTCACTGAACCGGGAGTGGGTGGGAGCCCCTCCTGTCTTCATCCTTATAGTCCTGGGGTTACAGCCATGATGGGCAGGCGCATCTGGCTTTTTTTTTATATGGACTCTGGGGATCCAAACACAAGTCTCGTGCTTTGTGCTGAAGTGTTCTTACCCACCACTCCATATCCCAGCCCCCCTGAATGGATTTTCAGCACTAAAAAGACCAGAGGGATTAGAGAATTAAGCAATACATACATGAATCAATTTATAGACTAATGGACTGTTTTTCTGGATAGCACTTAAGCTAAATGAATCAAAATAGAGGCAGATTATAGGATGATAAAAAAACCTCTACAACAAAAAAGTAGTGTAACTTCAATGGAAAATATCTTGAAAAAATATATAAAATGCTCTAAAAAACAAGAACCTACATTTTATAAATGATCCATATAACTGAACTTTAAAGCAATATTTACTGACTTAAAGACCAAATTTGAAATGCAAAAACAAAAACGAGAGCAACAGGAAAAATAAACTTGGTCATCACACAGGAAAAAAAGTGCTAATTCCTTAGTTATGAAATAAATTTAAAGTCTAAGCCATAAAATTCTGCTTCATAAATATCACAAGAGTGGACTTAATGTCATCACAGTGTTCTGTTCAGCAGAGGTGTGCTGCGGGAGCACCTCCCATTCCTAGTGGCAGTGCTCAGGGCTGAAAACACTGGCAACAAATTTGGCACTATGTCCCAAACATTCATCTTCTTTGACTCAGTAATTCCATCCCTGGTAATATACCCAAAGGTATAAACGAAAAAGGAAAACAAATATGTAAGAACACTTTTGTTGGAGTGTTATCCAGAACACTTTCAAGAATGCTAACAACCTGATTATACAGGAATAGGGAGCAGAGTAAACATCGAAGGTCATGGATTTGGTGGGTTATTATGTAACGATTATAAAGCCAGGATTTCTGGGATGTGGGAACAATACTTCAGCATCCCACCAATGACAGCAGTACCATTGTATAGAATTCTATTTGCATACAAAGGACTAGATAGCAGGATGGGAGGGGCATGGTGAATTTGAAATTTCATTGTTATAATTGAGCAATTCAAATAAATATATTAAAATGTTAAGTTATGAAATAGTTTTCTTGTTTCTTGAAGGACAGAATTTGTTTATGGTTTATAGATTTTTAGTTCAAGCTCTGAATCACTTATAGCTAATGACAAATGACCAAGGCACTGGGGTCTTCCTGCTCTTCCAAAAGTAACAACACCCACATTGATAGTTCTTTCGTGAAGGGTTGACCAGTTATCCTTCTGAATACGTTGGACTTAATCTCACCAGGAAGGAGGCTCTGGGGCTCTAGGGCAGTGTTTTGTCAAGGGGGAGAAGGGGATGCTTTGGACTTTGGCAGTTCTTAGGTAGCGGTAGGGAGGTAATATGTCTTGAATTTGTGCAGTGAAATGGTGGGTGTGAGAGACTGGGGGAAGGAAGACAGAATGGACGGAGCTTTGACTTTGCTCCTCAGGAATGAGGGTGGAGAGGACATGGCCTGACTCAGGGATCCATCTGAGGTATCGGGGTCAACAGAGGCCTTGAAGTCCATCAGGAATGGCTTTTCAGAATGGACAGTTTCTCATGGTGCTGGCAGGAACTAGAAATTCTTCCCCCCTCAGCTCCCTAGAGGAGTGGCTTACCTCATAGATCATAAGCAGTTCAAGAGTTTGAGAACTCGTACTTAAATGCCAAAGCACAGGTTAGGGGCTGCTAAGGGGAAAGCATAAATATTGAGGTATATTCTGGTTATTATTTTAGAGGCAGGAATAAAGTTCTGGCTCTATAAGTCAAGAGCTTATAAAATGGACACCTCATGTTGACTAGATCTTAAATCTCTATTTTTAAAAAAATTTTTTTTTATTAATTTTATTTATTTCTGTATGTGTATGAATGTACTGTCTGCATGCAAGTTTGTGCACCCGTGTCGTGCAACGCCGCGGAGTTCAGAAGAGGGTCTCGGATTCCCCTGGAACTGGAGTTCTCCTGGAATTGGAGCTTCAGACGGTTCTCAGCCGCCATGTGGGTGCTGGGGATCGAACCCGGGTCCTCTGTAAGAGCGGTCGGCGCTCTTAACCGCTAGGCCATCTCTCCAGCCCCTTAAATCTCTATTTTTAAAATATGCGTGCTTATAATTGGTGAGTACGAAGCCTCGGAACTTGGAAAATTCAGTATTTAAATTTCAGTTCATTTATAGACCTGATGGTTTTCCTAGAAAGAGCAAACAGATAGCATTTTTATATTGTTATCCCTTTCAGTGTCTACTTTAGTAGAGGAATCAAAGTCACAATGAGCTGATTTAGATATAAACTTTGCAGAGCTCAGATAACACTCTGTGTGGCTACAACAACTGGTTGGGTTATCTGACCTTAAAAGACAACATGGACTGGATTCTAATGTGACATTATTTTTTTTTGGGACAGTGTAGAGGCTCTTATTGGCTGACAACCCATCTAATATTCTATAAAGGACCTGAACTGATGATCAGTTGAAACTTACCCTATTTTTCTCTTATGATTATATACATCCCTTCTAATTAAAGAAATTTTTAATTTGGGGTAATTAAAACACAGAAGATCATATATTTTCATCATATACCTCAAATGCAATTAAATCTATAAGTTTATTACTCAAAACCCTATAGCATAGCATTCAAAGGTCAAGTCTAATCATACATATATGACAGTCTAAGGGAAGGGGCTCAATCCTCAGCCATGTTCTGATTGTCTTAGGAATCTCAGTGATCATTAATATGATTAGTGTTTTCTTGTTTGAAACTGGACTGATTTAACTCCTCATTTCTCTCTGGTTAGTTTCAACAGCTAACCTAGTATGGCTTTTCCTATAGAAGATTCCATTAAACATCACTGGTGGCCTAGATTCTGGCATGTGACCAAACTCTACATAGTAAACCCAGAATATAAACAAACCAGATAGTTGGGAGGAGGGCATGGGCTGTCTGTTATGTGAACAATCAAGTCCATTGTAGATGTGGCTTGGATTTTATGACAAAACACCAAATGTTTTGAGAACTACACGTTTTTTTAAATTTTGGAGCCTGTTGAGTGAAGGGTTTTTTTCAGCTCATATAATAAAGGCAACAACAATATTTGGAGGCTGATGAATATGTATGTCAGGCTTGCCAGCTGGAAAGTGCTTCGTGACAAAAATATCATAAGCAGAATAAAAGAGCTAAAATGGACACATGTTTCCTCTTTTAGAAGTTTCTGGGGACTTGCCAGTACAAAAAATAGTTCATGCTAAATGCTGGCCAGTGAGAGCAATTGTCTAAGGAGAAGCCAATTTTACAATGAGGCCAGAAATAGGTTTGTAAGCAGACGCCAAGTGAACGAACCAACAACCTCATGAAATAGATCATTTCACTGTAGGCAGAGAAAAGCAAATCCCAAATTTCACAGGCTAGGGACAGATGTACAAGTTCAGTACTGAACACTTAAAGTTAGTCATTTAAAGGCAAATATTTTGGTATGGTTTTGTTGGCATGCATTCCAACTGGTTAATCCCTGCTTTATTTTGAGATCTCGGTTAAGAACATTACTTCCTTGGGGAACATTTGTGTAGCAGTGCTTGTGTTTACCTAAATAAATGTGAATATTTGAATAATATCTGGTTTCTAGCAGTTTCTATGTCTTTTTTGGTTCAAAATACTTATGTTAGATTATGGAGCAGCCAAATGAATAAGCAACCTTTTACACCTGTTAGGAGTCTATTTAAACACAAATTCTAGCCTAACTGATATATTTTAAAAATTATTTAATTTTATTTATGTTCATGTGTGTACATCTGCATATGTTTGTGGATGTGGATTGAGTTTGTGCCCTGTGCACACGTGGAAATCAGAGGATAATATTCAGGGGTCAGTTCTCCCCTTCCACCTTTCAGTAGGTTTTTGGGGTGAACTCAAGCCATCAGGCTTTTATAGCAAGTGCTTTTACATGCTGAACCATCTCACTACCCACCCCACCCCCCAAATTTTAAATCCTAGATCTTCTGGGCTGGGTGGCCACCCTATTAGGGAACCACCTCTGCCAATTTTGCTTCTCAAATCATAAAACCATTTTCCTGCTTGAGACCCAATGCTTTTCTCTGTCCTCATAGGAACTCTCCTGTGGTACCCCTTTTTGTAATGACTGAATGTTTAGAATGTCTAATTCAGTGTCTCAGATGCTGTGTCCCATCCTGTCAGTATATGGCAGTATATGCAAATACATACCCATCTGGGTTTATTGGTTGTAAACTCTGAATTTGGATGAAAGAGCTTTCTTTATCATTCTTATAAAAATCACATTCTATAAATCAGATTCACCTACAGTAGTATAGGTGTTACAGTCTATGTCATATGTACTGAATATCAATGGGGAAGAACTTTGGAATACTACCAGTTTTAAACATTTAGTTGTTTTATCTTTATGTGGCTTTTCCAGACATGAATTTATGTACACTACATGTTTGCAGGTGCCCATGGAGGCTAGAGGACAATGTCAGAGCCCCTGAAACTGGAATTTCAGACAGTTATGAACTACCATGTGGGTGCTTAGTTCACCAAGTGCTCTTAAATACAGAACCATCTCTCTGGTCCTGGAGACTGTCGATTTTAAATTTTGTGAATTATTTTCCTCGGAACAATAGAATTGTCTAGAAAGCAGAATATCCTGATAATGAAGGAACTATAAGTTTTTAATTGACAAGTAAGAGAAAACCAAAACCACCATAGAGAATTCAGACCACGTGGCTTCTATGGCTGAGATCAGCTACTCTGGAAGATGTACATTCCAATCATCTACTTTGAAACTGTTCTTAAGATGTCATTTGGGGGCTGGAGAGATGGCTCAATGGTTAAGAGCACAGACTGCTTTTACAGAGGAGCCAGGTTCATTTCCTAGCACCAACATAGTGGCTAACAACCACCCATAACTCCAATTCCAGGGGATCTGGCACTCTCTTCTGACCTCTGTGGACATTGTTCAACATGGGCACACTTACATACATATGGGCAATACACTCATACACATAAAATAAAAATAATAAATAAAATATTTTAAAAATTTAACAAAACCTTCAAGGATGGAAAGATAGCTTAGTGGTAAAGAATACTTGCTCTTGCAGAGGATCTGAGTTTGGTTCCCAGCATCCATAGCTGGCAGCTCACAAATACAGCTCTGGAAGGATCGGATGCTCTAGCCTCCATGGGTACCACACTCATGTACACATACCTCCCATTCACATAATTAAGAACATAAAATAAATCTTTAAAAAAGATTAAACAAAGCCAAATATTCACCAAAATTAAACACCCAATTCAGTACACTGTCAATAGTATTACTCTCTGAGTAGAGAGCTACCAACTTATTTTGCAAAGGCAATGGAAAACAGAGTACTGGATGATGTCTCCTTGTATGGTATTCTGCCCAGCACTTCTCCAAGGATAACTTATGATATGGCTCATGATATCTGAGAGTTCCTGCAAGAAGAGCTGGCTAACTGAGCAGGCAAGTTCTGTTCAAACTCATGTACCACCTGTTTCTTCAGTTACACAGTTATCAAATGCCATGTCCTCTCAGTACAATAGATGAATGAAAGAACTCCATCACCAGCAGGTGCATGGCACTTCCTGGCATTGCCCAGCTCCTACTGAGCATAGCTACTAACCCCACAGGGTGCACTGTTTAAGAAAATGATACTTAATGGGCTGGAGAGATGGCCTAGCGGTTAGGAGCGCCAACGCTCTCGCAGAGGACCCGGGTTCAATCCCCAGCACCCACATGGCAGCCGAGAGCCGTCTGAAACTCCAATTCCAGGAGAACTCCAGTTCCAGGGGAATCCGATGCCCTCTTCTGACCTCCACGGCATTGCACGACACAGGTGCACAAAACTTGCATGCAGACAGTACATTCATACACATACAGAAATAAATAAATTAATAAAAAAATTAAGAAAAAGAAAATGATACTTAAATTCCCATGCAAGTAGTTTTATTCAGTCAGTGAAAATTTAAGCAAAATAACTCTTTTAAAACTTTGGAGTTGGCATAGGAAATGTGATTCGACAAGCCAATTAACTTCTGGTCATCTTAATTTCTGTTAATACTGTTTAAGACTGAATTACTTCATAAAACGTTGGGCAGCTTAATAATCTAATGAGTACAAGAAGTTAGCACATTAAAAATGTCCAGACTGATGAGTGAAAGTTGACACTCAATATGAAAAATATGGCAAAGGTTAATAACAACATTTTAATAATTATTTACATTTTAACAGAAATTATCAAAAATTTTGAAGCTAATACCATTTTGGATTAGTTATCAAGTATGAATGAAGTGTGCTGGTTAGTTTTCATTGTCATCTTTTTTGTGTATTTTTGAGACAGGGTCTCTCTTTAGTCCCAGCTGGCCTAGAGCTCGCTCTGTAGACTAGACATGCCTTGAACTCACAGAGATCTGTCTGCCTCTGCCTCCCAAGTGCTGGGACTTTAATAGGTGTGCACCACCACACCCGGTTCATTGTCATCTTGATACAACACAGAATTCCCTGGGAAGAAAGTCTCAGTGATGGGCCGTCTAGACCAGGTTGGCCTGTGGCCTTGTTGGAGCAGAGTTTTCTGAAGTGGGTTAACTGAGGTGGGAAGTCCCGCACTGAACACAGATGGCATCCTTTGCTAGGCAAACAGCTGGGAACTATGTCCGAGTGTAAGGACAGAGCAGATGAGCACCCATAGGTTCATTCTCTCATCTGTGCATGTGATAACTGGCTTCAAGCTCATGCCATTGTGACTTCCCTACAGTAAGGGGCTGTAACCTGAAATTATAAGTGGAATAAGCCCCTTTCTCTCTTAAGTGGCTTTCTGTCAAGGTATTTTATCACAACAAAAATGGAGCTAGGACACCAATAACCTTAAAGATATATCACAGTGTGGGAAGTAAAAAAAGTAGATGAAACAATGTTTTATTATCTTAAATCGGGTGGCATAGGACTTTATAAATCACAGTGTAAAAGAGGAGTACGAACAGAGTTGATTTTTCCTTATTTTGAAAATAGCAAATATTGACTCTGAGACTTCCTCGTGTCTTATATTCCAGATGGTTTTGCGAGAGGCATGCTTTGACAAATGAACTGATAGCCAGTCTTACACTGGCTCCTATATTTATGCTCTCAATTTTCCATGTTATTTTGGAATAAAAGATCTTAACCACAAGGATATAGTATACTATATCATATGCATTTCTAACAATAAAAGATGAAGCACCATTAAAATTCAATTTTAATATCGAAATCCCATCTGTTACTTTTATTCAGAAACACATTCCTCTTTCACTTTCTGAAACTTCTAAAGTGACTTGATGTAGAACTCCTTAGGCAAATAGAAATTAATTAAAGGAACATCAGAACAGCAATGCCGTCACGACACTGCCTTTAAAGTTTCAGCCTCAGTTTTACATAGAGAAAGAGAGTCAGTAGATAGGAATCTGGAAGGAGGGCTTCGGCCCTTCCTCCACTGTCCACTTTGGGACACACTAGCTGCCATGGTTTGAGAAGCAACAAGCAGTGTGTGTGAAGTCCATGCTGAGAACCCGGGTGTCCCTCAACAACCAGGCAGCTTGACCATCCAGGGCATCCTCTGGCTAGTTGAACATGTAGCAAGTTCAGTCCTAGATGGGATCTTGACTGTAACTCCCCAGAGACCCCACCCAGAAACTCCATTCCTACAGAGGTAGGGACTGAAAAAAAAAAGAAGTAGGGACTGAAAGAGACAGTCCATAGTTACATTATGACTGTTGACTGATGTACTGTCCCTTAAGCTTTTCAGAGATCTGAGCTAAGGCTGGCCGTCTCTTACTATTTTGGTGCTATGCCAGGGATCTGTTCTCTTCATCCCTTTCTGGCTCTTTAAGACCTCTAAGATGATCAGGTAGTATGTCAGTTACTTTGCTTGTTGCTGACAAGTTCCAGACAAAAGCAACTTAAGGAAAGAAGGGCTTATTTTGACTTATGGTTTGAGAATCATTGCAGTCTACCATGACAGGCCAATCATTGTGGAAGGAAGATAAGGCAGCTGGTCGCACTGGGTCCATAGTCAGGCAGTAGAGACCGAGAGTACTGGTATTCAGCTCACTTCCTCCTATTTGGTCTGTGAAGTCTACATGCAGAGTGGGTCTTCCCTCCTTAGCTAAACCTTCCCAGTAACAACTCATACACACCCAAGTGTTTATTTTCATGGTAGTTCTAGGTCCCATCAAGTTGACACTGAAGATTAACCATTGTTGCTAGTAAATTGGTCAGTAAGTAAAGTTGACCATCTGTATGAGAGGCAGAAAAGCAGAGCCCAGCTCCTGCCTTCAAGTCTCCCAAAGGCTCACATGTTAAAGAAAGAAGGGAGTGGTGGCTGTTGCGCAGCTTGCTGCACAGAGGGCATTTCTGTACGTGATCCTGTTAATGCATGATTTAAGTTTTAATAACATCTCAAATGGAAAATTTCAGAAATCTCAGTGTTTGTGAGGAGCACAGATGGCCAGACTAGAAGAGTACACAGAACCCTGCATCGCTGGCGATCACGGCTCTTTATTTCAAAACCAAATAAACACAGGATTATGCAAGATGCAACTAGAATTTTCCTGTGAGCCCGAAAGACAGATAGGAAAAGTCCATCAAAGACCTTTCTGACCTATCTATTTACGGACCAAATAACAATGAAAAAAATACCCGAATAGGCAATGTAGAGCTTCCCAGTACTAATGGAAAGGTCACTGGGCTTCTGGAAGCTTCTTTCTATTTACCTGAGATTCTGCTAAGGGTCACCAGTATGGAAAACAGATTTATAAGCCACTGAACATAATTTCAGAACACAAGAAGTATTCAACAAATGCATCTCCTTATACTGCAGGTGAGAGAGACACATTCATAGTCTGCAATGTTAGCTTAGCATTGTTTTTGCTGTTTAATTATTGTTTGAGTTAGAAAGCGAGTTTTTAGTTAGAAAGCGAGTTACTCTGACATCTATCAAAGGAACATGGTCTATCATGCAGGTCAAAATATTTTAATTATCTTTTACAAAAATAGATAATAAGCTGAATGGGTAGAAGATGAAAGCTTAAGAAAGACAGATAGATGGCAACTTCACAGGAACTTGGGACCTTGATGGTTGCCTGCTCTCTGATTGTCTCTAGCCTAATGTCTCCATCAGCAGGCTCTGCAGTAATCACACATAGTGCATACCTTCCCTGTCTACTCCAGAAACATAAAACAAGTGGTTTCAATTCAATTACAAGGAGAGCGGGGAGGCAGGAGGGATGAAAGGGGATTTCTGTGGGAGGATGGGAAAGGGTTTGCTGTAATTGTGAAGGAGGCTCTGCGTTTCCCAGTTTAGGTCAATTGAATTAACCCTGACACTTTCCTTGAAAGCAAGGATGAAAGTAATCTCCTGAATTTCTGAGAACGACACTTAGGAGGCAAGAAGCAGAGGGTAACAGTGTCAACTGCAGATTCCATTTTGTTGTCTTTTATGTTTATTCTCACACAGCCACTTCCAGCTCACCAGCGTAGGCTGGGTTTATTTACCACTTAGTTGTAACTGAAATGCTTTTCTTTCCTTTCTTTTTCTGATGTCAGCTCTTTGGGAAGGGATGGCGCAATGTCCCAAATGCTGTAGTGTGCTCATTCTTCTGGAGGGCCCTGAGTTTTTGAAGTGCTGAAGGGGGTGTAGGGAGGGGGTAGATGCTGGATAGGGCAAATGGGGAGAAACCTCAGAATTAGCGAGGGAAAGTGGGCTGAAAACATTGATCTACTTGGGTCTCAATATATATGCTCACAGATCCTCATCTTGTCATTAAATGAAATGGGATTTTTAAAAAAAATGTTTAAAAAATAGGATTTAAAATTTTTAGTGTGTGTGTGTGTGTGTGTGTGTGTGTGTGTGTGCACGTGCACATGTGTCTGTGTGGGGGAGTACACTGTCTACAGAGGCCAGAAGAAAGCATCAGATCCCCTCAAACTGCAGTTACAGCTTCCTGTGAGCCAGTCAATATGGATGCTAGAAACAGAAATTGTATCTCTGTGAGAACTGTAATCGCTCTTAGCCACTGAGCCATCTCTCCAGGCTTGAACAAGAGATTTAACAGATGCTTTCAGCTTTCAGAATGTATAACCTGACAGCTGGATTTTATTGATCAGCAGTGATATGTTTGAAGGCTGCAATTTGGCTTCAAATCCTGAAGTTTTACCATATGTTCTGTAAAATGATTGCTAAGTATCAGAAAGCAGTGATGACCCCAAGGACCAGCAGGTAACCCAGAGTGATGGCAGCTATGAAATTATGAGGATGCAGTAGACCCTCTCTGAGATTAACCAGAGAGATGGTGAGTATGAGAATTCTAGAGGTGGAGCTGGAGAACTCCCAGGGCAGTATATCAGCTCTTTCTGAAGTGCTCAGCAAGACAAAGAGAGATGGACCATGTTTTTTGACTTTATGGTCACAAGGCCAACAGCAAACGATGTATTTAAGTTCTTTGAGTTACCTCAGATCTGTATTTTGGTGAACAGCAATAGAAAATAATAATTATTTTTTTAGGCCTCACTGTGTAGCCCTGGCTGATCTGGAAATGTCTGTAGACCAGGCTGTCCTGGAATTCACAGAGATCTGCCTGCCTCTGCCTCTCGAGTGCTGGAATTAAAGGTATGTGCCACCATGCCTGGAAATAACAGTGTTTTAAGAGAAGGGCACCGATCCCTAGCTGTGAGGATACTAAGCACCTGCAGAAGGTACTGACTATGCAAACATTCACGGGTAGGGAAAACATGCTTGGAAGCTGTGCATGCAACATTAATGGCAACAGCTGTGCCCGTCATGAAGACAAGAGGCTGAAAAATTAAACATTAAAAGTTGAGACGTCTCATCAACTGGCAAAGTCCAACAGGGTACCTAAGCAACAGGAACAGCTGCTGCTGATTAAGACGCAACCACTAAAACTGAATATTTGTTATGTGTCCAGGGCTGACTTTCAATAGATCACAGTGAGGGAGCTGCTCTGCTATGTATGAAACCCCAACTCCAAAACTGAATATTTTTTTAAAATTTTATTTATTTTCTGTATGTGTATGAATGTACTGTCTGCATGCGGGTCTGTGCACCCGTGTTGTGCAATGCCCCAGAGGTCAGAAGAGGGTGTTGGATTCCCCTGGAACTGGAGTTCTCCTGGAATTGGAGTTACAGACGGTTCGGTTCTCAGCCACCATGTGGGTGCTGGGGATTGAACCCAGGTCCTCTGCAAGAGTGGTCAGCACTCTTAACCGCTAGGCCAGCCCCCCAAAACTGAATTTTTTTTTAAATTTTATTTATTTCTGTATGTGCATGAAAGTACTGTCTGCATGCAGGTTTGTGCACCCGTGTCCATGCAATGCTGCGGAGGTCAGAAGAGGGTGTCAGATTCCCCTGGAACTGGAGTTTCAGACGGTTCTCAGCCGCCATGTGGGTGCTGGGGATTGAACCCGGGTCCTCTGTAAGAGCGGTCGGCGCTCTTAACTGCTAGGCCATCTCTCTAGCCCAAAACTGAATATTTTTAACTACACTGTTAGAGGCTCACTTCCACTCAGCCTACTATGCACCAACCAGTTGCTGAACCTTCACCTCACAATGTGTGTTCTGTGTATTATAATTAATTCCATCTATGCCTAAGCTAATTAGTAAAATAGTTATTTTTTAAAAACTGATTTAAAGCCAAGTATGGCGACAAGTACCTTTAATCTCAGCATGTGGGTGGCAGAGCCAGGCAAATCTCTGTGAGAGAGAGAGAGATCAGCCCAGTTTATGTAGCAAGTTCTAGGTCAGCTGGGGCTGCAGGGAGACTCTTCCTCAAAACATAAACTGACTTAATTTCATTGGCTTCCCCCATGTCTCTGTGCAGTGCTGAGGATCGGAGCCAGGGCCCTGAGTATACTGGGTAAGCATTCTACAACGGAGCGATATCCTCAGCCTAAGTATACTGGGTAAGCATTCTACAACGGAGTGATATCCTCAGCCTGAGTATACTGGCTAAGCATTCTACAATGGAGCGATATCCTCAGCCTGAGTATACTGGGTAAGCATTCTACAACAGAGCAATATCCTCAGCCTGAGTATACTGGGTAAGCATTCTACAATGGAGCGATATCCTCAGCCTGAGTATACTGGGTAAGCATTCTACAATGGAGCGATATCCTCAGCCTGAGTATACTGGGTAAGCATACTATAGTGGAACGATATCCTCAGCCTCTAGTTTTTTAAAAATTATTCATTTATTTGTATTTTATGTGTATTAGTATTTTGCCTGCATGTATGTATGTGCACCTGTGTTGTGAATGCCCACACAGGCCAGAAGAGAGCATCAGATGCCCTGAAACTGGACTCACTGATGGTTGCTAGACACCAAGTAGGTGATGGGAACCAAACTCTGGTCCTCTGCAGGAGCAGTCAGTGCTCTAACCTGCTGATCCATCTCTCCAGCCCCTCACCCTTTAGTTTAACTTAGGTATTTATCTGAGAATTTTATAAATTTGGCAGAAATAAAAAAATCTGTCCCTTTTCCTGCTCACTCTTAAATATGGATGCAGTTTCTAATATGAGTTGAAGTTCAGCTATGGCTCTGTTTAATAATCAGTGTTTTAAGGAATCCTAAACACTCTCAAATAATTGTTAAAATTAGAAACTATCTGAATCCTGGGGACCTACCCTAACACCTGATCCCTAATATCCAGTCCCTGACATCTGACCCCTAACATCTGGTTCCTAATACCTGACCTCTGACATCTAGCTCCTAACAACTGAGACCTGACATCTGACATCTGACCCCTTACATCTGGCCCTTGACATGTGACCCCATCACCCGACTCCTATATTGGAACCTTGTAAGATTTTCTCTTAAGAAAAAGTTTGAAGACACAGATTTGTGTTACACTAAACTGGAAGTTCCCAGATTTAAGAATTGCAGGCTCCAAGGTTTAAATGATAGGGTGACAAACACATAACCAGTGGAATTACCAGTTGAACATTTCAGGACCTTATAAACATCAAGAAAATTCATAATGTCCATTTGGATAATGGACATTTTGAATTGTCAAGTTCTTGTTTGTCAAATCATCATCATTAAGGTTATCAATAGCTCGTCCTTTTGAGTATCTATTACTTGCAGGAAACTCTTCCTCCTCACTCTTGGGCTTGTCTGCCTATCTCCTATAGCATGTTAGCAGTAACATTTCAGTCAAATGTGGAAACCAAGGTTTGATAAGTTTAATCAATTGCTCCGAACCACAGCTCTGAAGTAAATGAAAAGTACTAGATCCCAAATTCAAAACTTGGCCTGATTACTACAAAATCTGTTCATCTGCTTGCCAGAGGAAAGTCTGTGGAAATACTCAGAGGAAACTCCACTTCAACATAAAACAAGGCATGATTTCTCCACATGCTTTTCTTGCTGTGGTTTCTTTCCTTACAGCAAGTGCATGTTTTCTTTCCAATACAGAAGGTGATTGTGGCTTGTGATGGTTGATTGGCTTGAACCAGCTGTTCAGATCAGAGAGCCACGACTCTGGTTGTGTTTGTGAGGGCTTTTCCAGAGAGGATTGAGGAAGTGGGTGAGACCCATGGGCTGTGAATCTGGTTTGGACAATCCCCAGAAGCTGGTGGTTAGGGGGGACAGAGGAAAAGGGAAAGAGAAAGCCAGCTGGCCCCGCCTTCACCTTCTCTCTCTGCTTCCTGGCACCATGAGGTGAGCACTCTGCTCCTCTGCACTCTCCCTCCACAGCCACCTGAATATTCATGAGCCCAAATAAATCATTCCTCCCTTGTGCTGATGGAAGTGAAATATTTTGTCAGAGCAATGTTAAGTCTGACTAATATATGACTTCATTCAACAAGTTCTATTCCACAGAAATAGAATCGATTATTGTTTATGAAATCTAGAAGGTGATTTATGTCAAGCATGAAAACAAGTTTGGCTCCTACAAGTTCGGCAAAGTGGGGGACAAAGTTGTTTTAATTTTTAATTAGCAGCTTATGAGTTTATGAAGCAAAGCTAAAAGCTGCTAGGAAAAGCAGCCAGTCCCTTAGCCTTAACCAGCCATGTTCCGTTGACCTGGCTCCTGACGCATACTCAGATGTTTTAACCACAAGACAAATTATATAAGAACAACACATCCTTTCTAGGTCAGTGGCTTGAAGCAGTGCTCCACAGTCAATTAATTTTAACCATGTTCTATGAGGCAAATAGGCAGAGTAAGAACATTACTATCAACATGCAAAGAGCCTGCAGAGGAACGTTTTGAAATGGGATACTCTCAGTCCTTATCTTTCTCTAGTAATTATTATTAATGCCACATTAAAAATAGAAATGTTTCTTGAAGACACTTATGAGGTTGAAGTGGAAAAAGTGAAGAGACAGAGTCCAGGCTATTGTGTACTTATAATGTTCATTCTAAAAAGCAACTGTGAACAACCTAAAGGAGGGCCTTTGAGGATCTGAGAGGACTTCATCCTTCATGCAGTGATTGAAACATTCTCTGTAGGTTAGCACAGTGCCTTAGAGTTTGCAAGGTGTGTTAAAGAATCATTTTAAGACTGGATGGATGGCTCAGCACTTAAGAGTATTTCCCATTCTTCTAGGGGACCCAGGATCAGTTCTCAGCCCCATGTTGGGCAGCTCACAACCACCTGTAACTCCAGATCCAGGGGAACTGACACCCTCTTCTGGTATCTGTGGGCACCTGTACACATGTGGCACACACACACACACACACACATTATATACCAATAAAAAAATCTATTTTAAAATGTCAAGAAAACAAAATTTTTTGCTCAGAAGATTATTATTCTCAAAGGCTTAGGAAACCATAAAATATTAATTACTGCTTCATCTTGGGCTTGTTTTTGATGAATCTCAGCCTTTGGGGTTACTGCTTTTATACAGAGCATGAAATCATGAACAAATAATTAGTAACCTTCTGATCAAAACCAAAAAAGTTTTACTTATAGTACTTCTAACTTCACTGTTTTAAATAAATTAAAACCTTTTTATTTTTTAGCATATATGTTAAATTTACTTGTCTAAATGGATACTTCTTGCTATGCACTGAATTTGCTTTTCTCAAATGCACCTTGTCTTCACTCTGTTTCTCCTCTGTCCTTTACCAGGAGATCTTTTTCTTAATCTTCTTGTTCAGGTCTTTGTCAAGAAAACTGTTTATTTAAGAAACAGTACCTTGGAAGTTTTCTTGTCCCCCTGATGTTAGAACATCTTCTCCAAAGCCTCCTTTATCACTGGTTCTGAGCACCCTGTATTGCAAATGTCTGCCTATAGCAATGCTCTATTGCCCCAGTCTTGGAGGGAGGCACCTTACTCTGTGTCCCACACGTTGATTGATCACATTGATTGCAGTACTAATCACATTGATTCTAGTGCTAATCATTTTAGTATCTATGGGCTCAGTATATATATATANAAGCCATCACCCCCCCCCCCAGAGTGGCCATCCTTTTGGGAACAGCTATAGAGACTTGGGTCACAAAGTAAAAGAAGAGACATCAAACCTGCTACTCCTCAGTTAACCTAGAGGAAAAGCCCTTCAACTCAATGAAGAAACACTCCAATTCCACATCAGATACCACCAACACATTAAATCCACATGCCAAAGGCACAATGAAAAATCAACACCATGGGAAAAGCAAACAGTAAATCTCCACTAAATTCTATCAGTCCTATGGAAGACTCCCAACAACAAGTTCTCCCTGGAGGAAACCCAGGACACAGATTTTAAAAGAACAATCATAGACATACTCAAAGAAATCAAGGAATGTAAAGAACAAATCAAAGACCTGAAGGGAGAGAATGACAAACTACAGAAGGAACTAGAGGGAGAGAAGGATGAACGCTGGAAGGAAGTGGAAACACTGAAAAGATCCCAGGCTGAAATGAAACAGGAAAGCGAGAAGAGAATTAGGGATCTAGAAGGAGAGAAAGATAAGCTTCAGAAGGAAATGTAAATACTAAAGAAATCATAGGATGAAATGAAAAAGGAAATCGAACACACATCCAATCAGCAGGAAAGGATGGGAGAAAGTCTCAGTAACAGATTAGATGAAGCAGAAAATAGAATATCAAGTCGAGATGACAAGATAGAACTAGAATGCTCAAATAAGGATTATGAAAATTAAAAAAAGCACAAGAGTGGAACAATCAGGAAATGTAGGACACCGTGAAAAGATCAAACCTCTGCATCATAGGGATAGAGGAAGGAGAAGAATCCCAGGAAAACAGTAGTGATCGGATCTTCAACAGAATAATAGAAGAAAACCTCCCTAAACTGAAAAATGACAAACACATACAAATACAAGAAGCACATAGAACACCAAACAGTCAAGATCAGAAAAGAAATTCCTCACACCATATCATAGTTAAAATGTTAGATGCCCAAAACAAAGACAAAATACTGAAGGCCACAACAGAAAAACAAGTTACATATAAAGAGAAATCCATCAGAATTACAGCTGAATTTTCGATGCAAACCATGAAAGCTAGAAGAACATGGACTAAGAAGATATTGACAGCTTAAACAGACCCATAACATATGAGGAAATCAAAATATTAATTCAAAACCTCCCAACTAAAAAAAGCCCAGATGGATTTATGACAGAGTCCTATAAAACCTTTAAAGAGGACATACAACCACTGTTACTCAAATTGTTCAAAAGAATAGAGAAGCAGAGGGAAATCTTCCAAATTCTTTCTACTAATACCCAAACCAGGCAAAGATACAACCAAAAAAGAAATCTATAGGCCCATTTCATTAATGAACATAGATGCAAAAATTCTCAACAAAATACTTCAAACCACATAGAGGCACACAGCAAAAATATCATTCACCATGACCAAGTTGGATTTATACCAGAGATTCAGGGATGGTTCAACATACACAAATCAATAAATACTATAAAACACATAAATGGGCTGAAAGACAAAAACCACAAGGTTATCTCAATCGATGCAGAAAAAGCTTTCAACAAAATCCAGCATGACTTCATGTTTAAAGTCCTGGAGGGAATTGGACCAGAGGGAACATTCCTCAACATAATCAAAGCCATACACAACAAACCCACAGCCAACATCATCCTAATTGGGGAAAAATGAGAAGCATTCCCCTTCAAATCAGGAACCTGGCAAGGCTGCCCCCTATCTCCACTCCTCTTCAATACAGTGCTTGAAACACTTGCTAGGGCAATAAGGCAAGAAAAGGAAAGTAAAGGAGTACTAATTGGAAAAGAGGAAGTCAAATTATCCCTTTTTGCAGACGATATGATAGTGTACCTAAGGGATGCAAAAAACTCCACCAAGAAACTCCTAAAAACAATAAAGAGTTTCAGTAATGTATCTGGATACAAAATTAACCTAGAAAAATCAGTAGCATTTCTTTACACCAACAATAAACAAATGGAAAAGGAATACAAGGAGACTATTCAATTCACAATAGCCTCAAAAAATAAAAATAAAATACCTTGAAACAAAGCTAATCAAAGACACAAAGATCTCTACAATGAAAAATTTAAATCCCTGAAAAAGGAGATTGAAGATACCAGAAGATGGAAAGACCTCATGGATTAGAAAAATTAATATAGTAAAAATGTCCATCCTACCCAAACTAATATACAGATTTAATTCAATCCCAATCAAACTCCCCATGAGTTTCTTCTTAGAGTTAGAAGCAATATCCTTAAATTCATATGGAAAAACAAAGGACCCCTGATAGCCAAAGCAATCCGAGCAAAAAGAGTAACACAGGGGGATAACCATACCTAACTTCAAACTATATTACAGAGCTATTGTAATAAAAACAGCATGGTACTGGCACAAAAACAGACAAGAAGAACAATGGAACAAAATTGAAGATCCAAACCTGAGCACATGCAATTTCAGCCACCTCATATTTTACAAGAGGGCCAAGAAGACCCAATGGAGGAAAGACAGCATCTTCAACAAATGGTGCTGGCAAAACTGGATTGCCACTTGTAGAAAGATGAAGCTGCACCCCTGCCTTTCATCATGCACAAAAATTAACTCCAAATGGATCAAAGACCTCAATGTAAAACCAAACACTCTGAAAATGATAGAAGAAAACGTTGGCAGTAAACTACAAGACAGGCATAGGAAAAGGCTTTCTAAATCAGACAGCTGCCATGTTGGAAACAAGGTCAATGATAGACAAATGGGACCTCATAAAACTCAAAAGCTTCTGAACAGCAAAAGAAATAATTAAGTGAAGAGAAAACCCACAGAGTGGGATAGAGCATTAACATCCAGAATATATAAACTACTCAAAAACCAAAGGATCAAGAAAACAAATGGCACTATCAAAAGATGGAGTAAAGAGCTGAATTGAATAGAGAATTTGCAAATGAAGAAGTGAAGTTGGCTGAGATGCAAATTAAAACCAGCTTAAGATTTCAATTTACCCTGGTAAGAAAGACCAAGATTAGAAAAACAAATGACAACAAATGCTGGAGAGGTTGTGGAGAAAGGGGAACACTCATCCACTACTGGTGGGGATGCAAACTCGTGCAACCCCTATGGAAAGCAGTGTGGAGAACTGAAAAGACTAAAAATGAGCCTGTCACCTGACCCAGTCATACCACACCTGGGTACATACCCACAAGACTCATCCTATCACAAAGACACATGTACATCTATGTTTATTGTAGCTCTCTTCAAAATAGCAAAAAGCTAGAAGCAACCCTAACATTTTAAGCAACCCTAACAATTAAAGGGGAAATGTGAAAAAAAAGATTGAAAGATGCAAGACATGTATGGCAGAATGCAGGAATGGGGGTGGGTCAGGGGCATGGAAAGGGGAATGTGTATAAATCGAACTGAGTAATGATGTATGAAATATGCAAAATGTCAATAAAATATATATTTAAAAGTGTATTTGTTTTATGTGCATGACAGTTTTACTTGCATGTATATTATATGTATATATTATATATATATTCCCTACACATATATATATATATATATATATATATATTGGAAATACAGCTTAATTGCCAGGCTAGATTTTCAACTAGGATTGCATGGCTAAGAGTCTGCTCTGCCCCAAGGAGGAGCAAGCTGCATGGCCTAGGTACATGATACTGGGTGGAGCAAGGTGTGCAGTGGTGCGAAGTTGGGGGACTCATGATTGGTCCTGGGAACTGATGTCATTTGGTTTATAAAAGCAAGCTGTGGCAACGAGTAAATTTGAATTCCATAGTAACATCATCATGGAATTTCCGGCTGCTTATTTTATTAATTACTGCACGTGTACAGACTAAGGTAGGCCTGCATTTTTGTTTGGGTGGCCAGTGTGGTTGGAAAGAGATTCCTTTGTGGATCACCAACCTGGGTATTGCTGTGTTGTGAGTGAAATTCCTGTCCACCGGCTCTGGGCAGGTGAAAGCCATGGCCAAGAGTGGAACACTGTCTCGTGGGGTCCAGGCTAGGAGCCTAAGTTGGAGTTACCACTTAGGTTGGGCCTGCAGGACCAGTAGCCGGGTCTCTGCGCGGAGGGCCAGCTCCTCACGTGTCTGCAAATGGGTGGTATGTCCTCATTTCCCTTAGCAGGGCGTTGTGGTTCTGTTCACCATAAAAAGAAAAGCTTCCTACATATATATATATAATATATATATATATATATATATATATATATAATCCTGCCATTTACAATGCCCATGGAGGCCAGTAAGGCATTTGACCCTTGAAACGAGATTTAGATTTGTTAGGCTTCAGCGGTGTTAAGAACCAAACCCAGGTCTCTGCAAGAGTAGCCATACGCCTTAACACTGAGCCATCATTCTTAGCCCCCTGTTAGAACTTTTTAACCACTTGAGAGACCTTCATTTCTGCCATGTAAGCCTATATTACAACTAATTCAAACAACAATCTGTGTTTCAATATGCTAATTATACTTAAAACACAAACCTAATTAGTATGGATGCTGGTACTCACCCTCTAGTGCATATTTCATATCCAGAGCAAAAAGAGACCACATGACTTCCGCGCTGACCTTTCCCATGTTTAGCTCCTGAGGAAACCTAAAATCAAACATATTGTGTCAGCATATAAGAAGAGTAGTATGTTGACTGCTGACGATGCAGAGGCCTTCCTTCTCTGTAACCTCAATGGCTAGGTGTATGCACTCTGCCACTCTGCAGATAAAGCCATTGATTCTTGATTGTCTTTCTGTTGACTTTCATGCATAGTGGGGAAGTTTCACTCCAGAGTGTAGCAAGTGGTGGGAAATGGAGCTTGTTACATCAGCACTGAATAGCAGAGCCTAGGATCCCCAGAGATGTCTATACACAGCAGTGGTGTCTGGACAGATCCATGCTTTTTACCAAAATTCCATCTCCCTGTGCATCAATTTTGAGGATAGATCAAATGAAATCAAAACAATAGATATTCACATGACACCAAATAAATCACACTTCATACTTAACACATACCATGATTGCCTATACATCAACATATATATTGTAGATACTATATATGTGTGCACAGTGTGTACACACACATACACACAGCACACACAACACACACACACAACCACACACCACACACACACACTTTAACCAATCAGAATCTGTGCAAGTTAGAAAGGTATAACCTAGGTCTATGTGATATCATTGTGATCTGAAACAAGACAACACATCTGGAAATATTCTCATTCTCATGTGTGGTTCATAAAAACCATTTACTGATTCACATATATCAGTCTGACACATAAATGCGATGATTTTAAAACATAAATTTTGAGGTTTTATATTTACCAAGAATTTAAACATAGAACTCTTTCTATAATAGAAAATTAATAAACCTACCACATTTACAAATTAGTCTTTAGTATTAGATTTACATTTACAAATTAGTCTTTAGTATTAAATGTATTTTGTGAAAAATAAATATTAACAAAATAAAAAAAAATTTTTAATATTTATTATATTATTTATTTATTTTTTTGTATTTTTCGATTGGGGTTGATCATGGAGTTGGGAAGGTATTTGTGAGGGCATGCCTCTCCACCCAAAAGTCCATCTATTCTTCCTGAGGTGTTTTCTGGAACTTTCTCTTTTTCTTTGTGATACTTGTTGCCACAACACTTCAGGCCCAGGTGCTTCAGGGAGCTAGCTGGCTCCTTGAAGAAGAAATTTCTTTTTTTTTTCCTTAGGCGACAAGTCATGTTTTCAGTCTCTTCTGGCTCACTGGCCAATCCTTCCTAGGTGCAGATTTCTCTCTTCCAGACAGGAGGGCTTGTGCTGGTAGTAGCAGTCTCTTCGGGACCACTGACACTGACCAACTCTTCCTTGGGGAAGCTTTCTTTTTCTTTATTAGGGAAGGGGAAGAAGGGGACAGGCGAGTCTTCCATTCTATTTTCCGAGGAACCTCTTGGGACTTTTTTTTTTCCTTCTTTTTGGTTTTTCACTTCTCTCCTCCGTTCTTCTGGAGCACTTCTCTTTTCCGAGTTTTCTGAAGAGCCCGGGGCCAGTGCAGCTGGTCACTTCTTTTCCTTCTTCAAGCATTTTTTTTTCTCATGTTTTTCCAGCTTCTTGGTAATCCATTGTGTAGACTGTACCACATCTGTTCTCTATTCACTCGTCAGTTTGCGGGGTACCTGGGTGGTCCAGCTTTTTGCTTTTAGTGAACAGAGCTGCAATAACACTAGCTGTGCATGTATCTCTGCGGTAAAAGATCTTGTGGGTATATCCAAGAGTTGGTAATGACTGGGTCAGGTGGTAAGCTCATTTTGAGTCTTCAAGGGTTCCCCAATGCTTCCATAGTGGTTGTACAAGTTTCATCCCACCAGCAATGGATAGTGTTTCCCTTTCCCCACAACTTCTCCAGCACTTGGGTATCATTTGTTTCTCAATCCTAGCCAGTCTTATTCGAGCGAGATGATATCTTAAAGTGGTTTAATTTGCATTTCCTTAATTATAGCAACATCAAACACTTTTTTTTTAAGGAAAAAGTTTTTAATTTTATTTATTTTGTATGTGTAGAACTTACTGTTCTGCATGCAGGTTTTGTGCACCCGTGTCGTGCAATGCCGCAGAGGTCAAGAGGGGTCAGATTCCCCTGAACTGGAGTTTCTGGAACTGGGAGTTTCAGAAAGTTCTCGGCCACCATGGGGGGCGCTGGGGATCAAACCCAGTCCTCTGTAAGAGCGGTCGGCACTCTTAACTGCTAGGCCATCTCTCGCATCCCAAACATCAACACACTTTTAAAGATGTTCTCAGCCATCGACTATGCCGCACTGTGAAGTCTGCGTCAATCTTGTGTTCCATCTTTGGTGATCATTTGTTTTCTCTTTCCTCATCATGCCTTTTGAGTAGTTTTATCTCGAAATCAATGCTTCTCAGAGGTATCTGTGGTGAAGGTTTCCTCCACTCTGTGGGATTTCTCTTCACTTCTTTACTGTTCCTTTGATGTACAGAAGCTTTGAGTTTAATGAGGTCCCATTTGTCAATCGTCGACCTAATTCTTGCATAGCTGCTGTCTGATTTAGGAAGTCGTTCCTATGCCTATGTCTTGTAGTCTGCTGTCAACTTTTCTTCTATCGCTTCAGAGTTGGGGTTTCACCTGAGGTCTTGATCCATCTGGAGTTGAACTTTTGAAGGGTGCGAGAGGTACGGGTTTAATTTTGCATTCTCTCATTCACAAATTGCCTTTCTACAGGTGTGATCTAGTTTTGCCAACATTACTTGCTGAAGATGCTGTCTTTCCTCCATTGTGTCTTCTTGGACCCCTTGTCAAATATGAGATGGCTGAAATTGTATGTGCTCAAGTTTGGATCTTCAGTTTTGTTCCATTGGTCAACAGATCTGTTTTTGTGCCAGTACCAAGCTGTTTTTAAGCTATAGCCCTGTAGTAAAGTTTGTACCTCTGGTATGGAGATCCCCCCCTGTATTGCTCTTTTCATTTCAGTGTTGCTTGGCTATCAGGGTCTTTGTTTTTCCATGAAATTAAGGCCTTTTTTCCCCCAAGCCTGTGAAGAAACTCTTGGGGATTTTGCTTGGGAATTGCATTAAAATCTATACAAGATTTTGGTAGAAACAGATGGACATTTTTACTAATTAATTTCCCAATCCCATACGCATGGGGAGGTTTTCCCATCCTCTGATGTCTTCTTTAATTTCCCTCTTCAGGGGTTTTTAAAATTTTTGTGTAGAGTCTTTGGTGTCTTCGGTTAGGTTTGTTCCTAGTATTTTATTGTTTTTGAGGCTATTGTGTGTGGGAAGGTCTCTTTGCTATTCCTCTCTGCAGTTACTTGTTGTTGGTATTAAAGAAAGGCTACCTAGATTTTTCTAGTTAAATACGCTGCACTGCCCATACTCGAAGCTGATATTCGATTTCTGGTTCTTACATCGAAAAACATCAACATCAATAAGCCTGATGACCGTCATCTTTCTCAATCCAAGAATTACGGGTATTATTTATATTATACTTTTTTTGTTATTGTTTTGGTTTTTAATATATCTGTTTTTGTTTTTTTTGCTTATGCACTAGCAATTAGTTCCGTCATCAATACTCAATCACTTCCCCATTGAAGGTTAGACAAGCATCTGCACATTGTTATCAAAAGGGAAGCTTGCAGCTTGCCTGATGTTCCAGTAATCCATTACCCTACCTTTCTAGTCCTACTTACATGCGACGCTCTCTATGCCATGTTTCAGCTTTCCTGAAAGCTTGTCTGAGCGTCAGTCTTGCACTGCTTCTACTTTAAGGCTTTCTGTCTTTTTATTTCATTTCTCCCCATTTTTAGGATTGATGTGGGTGTGGGTTTCTGTTCTTTGGCTTTTGATTAACATTACAGAATGGATTGCCCTCCGCCATGTCCATTCCTTAAGGACTTAACATGAAGGAGCGATGGAATTTTGTCAAAGGGCCTTTTTCTTTTTCTTCCTTCTTTTTTCCTCCTTTTTCTTTCGCATCAATTGGATGATCATATGTGGTTTTTTTTTTTTGTCTTTTAGTTGCTCCCTTTACCTGTTTGATGATATTATTGATTTTAGTATTTTGTGAACTACCGTGCATTTCTGGTACGAATCCAACTCTATCATGAGTGGATGATCTCTTGATGTGGGTCCTTAGTAATGCCGATTTGCAAGTATCTGTTTAGAAATTTTTGCATCTGTGTTAATTAATGAGATTGGGATCTATCAGTTCCCTTTTGTTGTACTCTTGTGTCTGGTTTTGGTGTATTAGTGGATGCTGGCTTCAAAGAAGGAATTTGTGAGAAACCCTCTGTATCCTTCTAAAAAACTTGAGGTAAGTAATAGGTTGTAGCTTTTTGAAATGTTGTTTATAGAATTCTCTGCGTGAAACCTCTGGGCCTGGGCCTTATTTTTTAGGTTTTTGGGGGTTTCTTACTGTACATCTCTAACTTCTTCATATATTATGAGTTCTGTTTAAGATAGCTGTCATTTTTTCTTGTTGAGCTTTGGGTGATTCCAGGGGATTTCATATTACATTCATCCATTCTTTCTATTTCCTTTTCTGGTTTTCAAAACTTAGTAGAGTATTCGGTTTTTGGAAGTTATCCCTGTGATTTCTGGTCTTTTCCTTGTCTGTTGTGATATTGCCCCCTTTCATTCAAAGATTATATTGATTTGGAAGTGTTGTCTTTCTTTCTTTTGGTTCGCACGGCGCTATAGGGTCTGTATCTATATTGTTTATTCCTTTCACTCAGGACACCACTTTTGGATTCATTGCTTTTATGTAGGTTTTCTCTTTTTGTTTCCTTTCACTGATTTCTTCTCTATTTTTTATATTTCTTCCTGTCTACTTGATTTAGCGGTTACCGCTGTTGATGTCTCTTCAAGTGTTTTTAGATGCAAGTGTTAAGTTACTTTGCCTTCTTGTGCCTTGTCTTTGTCTTTTCCTTTTTTCTTTCTTTCTTGCTCTTTATTTCTCTTTCGGCTACTTCTTATTCTCTTTCTCTTTCCTTTCTTTTTTTCTTTCTTTCGTTTTCCTTCTCTTTTTCTCTTTCTTTCTTTCTGTTCTTTCTTGAAATAGTAGGCACCCAGGGCTATAAAATTCCCTTAGATGCTTTTTTAAAGTCCTCCCAGGTTTGTGTCTCCGATTTTATCTTCTGTCATTCAGTTTCCGGAATGCCTTTTATTCGTTATTTCTTCCTTGAACCCATCATTATTCAGAGAGTGTTTGTTTCTCGCCATGTGTTCTTTGTAGGTATCAGGGCTTATCTGGTGTGATATTGAGCTTTATTACAATGTGGTCTAATGAATGCATGGAAATTATTTCAATCTTTTTGTTAGTTGTTGAGGCTTTTTCTGGTTCCATATGTGGTCTATTTTGGAGAATTTCTGGGGGTGCCGGAGTAGAAAGTGTTTCTCTGGTGCTTTGCATGGATATCGGGTAGAGTGTCTCTGGAGTTCCATGTGTTTATTATCAATTTTATGTTATAGAGCAAGAGTAAAACTTAATGAAATTAAATGTATAAAGAATGTGTTTGAGCTCATGGTGGAGAAAAGTGAATAAAATTACATACTTATTCTAATTTCTTTGAATCAAAACTAAAGTAAGTACACATGATTTCATATTGCCTAGACAAGAAGACAATTATAAAATAATGTCTGTCACGATAACAGTATAAATGTCTTTTAAAAATTAACTAGCTATATCCTTTTGCTGTTATCTTTTTTCTTTAGGTCTCGGCTGCTGTGTGTCGGTTTTTATGTCTTTCCAGAAGCCTCCGGGCCAAACCAACGCGGTTGTCCATATCCCCTGGGGCTAAGCGTTCCAGGGGTTTGTGAGCTCGCCACATGGGATGCTGGAGCCCCACCCCTCCAGGCTTAATTCATGTGAATTTCATTCTCCATTTAAAGAGAATCTATAGAAACCTACTGCTGCTGCCACCAGCTCAGCATTGAGGGGCAGAGGCAGAAGGATGGTGAGTTCAAAGGTCAAACACTGAACTCCAACGTAAATTCAAGCAAATCTGGTTTAAAGGTAGACACTGTCTCAAGAAACAATTAAAAATCCTGCTGATCACACACTTAATGCTAACCACAAAATTAAGGCAAGGTTAAAGTGATATTTATTCTCACTCTTTCTTATTCATCATCATTGAAGTTCCAAAATTCTTCAAAAAGAAGTAAAGAAAGAAAGAAGATGCATAAAGACTGACAAGGAAGAGAGAAGGCTATATTTGTAAACACTATCATAATCTACATAGAGCCTGTTCAAAAATATTAAAAAAAATACTGGCCTACNGGAGCTTATAACAATTACTTGAGATTCATATTTTAAAATATTACATTAATCATAATGTTAAAACAAGTCATGGGAAGTCTTCATAACAAGAAAATATTTAACCCCAAACAGTCAAAGTTAAGGTGTCTGTGTATAGGTAGATTCTTTGTTGATACACATGATAATCATTAATATTAACATAAATATATATATATATATATATATATATATCTCCATGTTTACAATGCCCATGGAGGCCAGAATAGGGCATTTGACCCTTGAAACGAGATTTAGATTGTTAGGCTTCAAGCGGGTGTAAGAACCAAACCCAGGTCCTCTGCAAGAGTAGCCAAGGCTCTTACCCACTGAGCCATCATCTCTTTAGCCCCCTTTAGAACTTTTAAACACTTTGAGACCTTCATCTTCTGCCATGTAAGCCTATATTTTACAACTAATTCAAACAACAATCTGTGTTTCAATATGCTAATTATACTTAAAACACAAACCTAATTAGTATGGATGCTGGTACTCACCCTCTAGTGCATATTTCATATCCAGAGCAAAAAGAGACCACATGACTTCCGCGCTGACCTTTCCCATGTTTAGCTCCTGAGGAAACCTAAAATCAAACATATTGTGTCAGCATATAAGAAGAGTAGTATGTTGACTGCTGACGATGCAGAGGCCTTCCTTCTCTGTAACCTCAATGGCTAGGTGTATGCACTCTGCCACTCTGCAGATAAAGCCATTGATTCTTGATTGTCTTTCTGTTGACTTTCATGCATAGTGGGGAAGTTTCACTCCAGAGTGTAGCAAGTGGTGGGAAATGGAGCTTGTTACATCAGCACTGAATAGCAGAGCCTAGGATCCCCAGAGATGTCTATACACAGCAGTGGTGTCTGGACAGATCCATGCTTTTTACCAAATATTCCATCTCCCTGTGCATCAATTTTGAGGATAGATCAAATGAATCAAAACAATAGATATCACATGACACCAAATAAATCACACTTCATACTTAACACATACCATGATTGCCTATACATCAACATATATATGTATATATAATATATATGTGTGCACATGTGTACACACACATACACACACACACACACACACACACACACACACACACACACACACACACTTGAATCCAAATCTAGAATCCTGTGCAAGTTAGAAGGTATAACCTAGGTCTATGTGATATCATTGTGATCTGAAACAAGACAACACATCTGGAAATATTCTCATTCTCATGTGTGGTTCATAAAAACCATTTACTGATTCACATATATCAGTCTGACACATAACATCTGATGATTTTAAAACATAAACTTTTAGGTTTTATATTTACCAAGAATTTAAACATAGAACTCTTTCTATAATAGAAAATTAATAAACCTACACATTTACAAATTAGTCTTTAGTATTAGATTTACATTTACAAATTAGTCTTTAGTATTAGATTTATTTTATTGACAAAATAAATATAACAGACTAATATTTTGGTTTTTAATATTTTATTTATTATTTTTATTTTATTTTTTGTGATTTTTATTGGGGTTGATCATGGAGTTGGGAAGGTATTTGTTGAGGGCATGCCTCTCCACCCAAAAGTCCACTCTATTCTTCCTGAGGTGTTTTCTGGAACTTTCTCTTTTTCTTTGTGATACTCTTGTTGCCAGCAACAGCTTCAGGCCCAGGGCTTAGGGAGCTAGCTGGCTCCTTGGAAGAAAATTTCTTTTTTTTTTTTTCCTTAGGGACAGTCATGTTTTCAGTCTCTTCTGGCTCACTGGCCAACTCCTTCCTAGGTGCAGATTTCTCTCTTCCAGACAGGAGGGCTTGTGCTGGTAGTAGCAGTCTCTTCGGGATCACTGACAACTCTTCCTTGGGAAGAGCTTTCTTTTTCTTCGTTTAGAAGAAGGGGAAGAAGGGACAGGCGAGTCTTCCATTCTATTTTCCTGAGGAACCTCTTGGGACTTGTTTTTTTTCCTTCTTTTTGGGTTTTTCACTTCTCTCCTCACGTTCTTCTGGAGCACTTCTCTTTTCCGAGTTTTCTGAAGAGCCCGGGGCCAGTGCAGCTGGTCACTTCTTTTCCTTCTTCAAGCATTTTTTCTCATGTTTTTCCAGCTTCTTGGTAATCCATTGTGTAGATGTACCACATTTTCTCTATTCACTCGTCAGTTGAGGGGTACCTGGGCTGGTTCCAGCTTTTTGCTATTTAGTGAACAGAGCTGCAATAAACATAGCTGTGCATGTATCTCTGCGGTAAGAAGAGTCTTGTGGGTATATACCAAGGAGTAGTATGACTGGGTCAGGTGGTAAGCTCATTTTGAGTCTTCCAAGGGTTCCCCACACTGCTTTCCATAGTGGCTGTACAAGTTTACATTCCCACCAGCAATGGATGAGTGTTTCCCTTTCCCCACAACTTCTCCAGCACTTGGTATCATTTGTTTTCTCCATCCTAGCCAGTCTTATCAGAGCGAGATGATATCTTAAAGTGGTTTTAATTTGCATTTCCTTAATTATTAGCAACATCAAACACTTTTTTTTAAGGAAAAAGTTTTTAATTTTATTTATTTCTGTATGTGTATGAATTTACTGTCTGCATGCAGGTTTGTGCACCCGTGTCGTGCAATGCCGCAGAGGTCAGAAGAGGGTGTCAGATTCCCCTGGAACTGGAGTTCTGGAACTGGAGTTTCAGAAAGTTCTCGGCCACCATGTGGGTGCTGGGGATCAAACCCAGGTCCTCTGTAAGAGCGGTCGGCACTCTTAACTGCTAGGCCATCTCTTCAGTCCCAACATCAAACACTTTTAAAGATGTTTCTCAGCCATCTCTAATTCCTCACTTGTGAAGTCTGTTCAGATCTTTGTTCCATCTTTTGAGTGATTCATTTGTTTTCTTTCCTCATTGCTTTTTGAGTAGTTTATATACTCGAAATCAATGCTTTCTCAGATGTATCTGTGGTGAAGGTTTCCTTCCACTCTGTGGGATTTCTCTTCACTTCCTTTACTGTTTCTTTTGATGTACAGAAGCTTTTGAGTTTAATGAGGTCCCATTTGTCAACTGTCGACCTTAATTCTTGCATAGCTGCTGTCTGATTTAGGAAGTCTTTTCCTATGCCTATGTCTTGTAGTCTGCTGTCAACTTTTTCTTCTATCGCCTTCAGAGTTTGGGGTTTCACCTTGAGGTCTTTGATCCATCTGGAGTTGACTTTTGTAAGGGCGAGAGGTAGGGGTTTAATTTCATTCTTCTACAAGTGGTGATCTAGTTTTGCCAACATTACTTGCTGAAGATGCTGTCTTTCCTCCATTGTGTCTTCTTGGACCCCTTGTCAAATATGAGATGGCTGAAATTGTATGTGCTCAAGTTTGGATCTTCAGTTTTGTTCCATTGGTCAACAGATCTGTTTTTGTGCCAGTACCAAGCTGTTTTTAAGACTATAGCCCTGTAGTAAAGTTTGACGTCTGGTATGGAGATCCCCCCTGTATTGCTCTTTTCATTCAGGGTTGCTTTGGCTATTCAGGGTCTTTTGTTTTTCCAAATGAAATTAAGGCCTTTTTTCCCCCAAGCCTGTGAAGAAACTCTTGGGGATTTTGCTTGGGACTGCATTAAATCTATACAAGAATTTGGGTAGAATGGACATTTTTACTATATTAATTTTCCCAATCCATAAGCATGGGAGGTTTTCCCATCCTCTGATGTCTTCTTTAATTTCCTTCTTCAGGGGTTTAAAGTTTTTGTTGTAGAGATCTTTGGTGTCTTCGGTTAGGTTTGTTCCTAGGTATTTTATTGTTTTTGAGGCTATTGTGTGTGGGAAGGTCTCTTTGTATTCCTTCTTCAGTTACTTGTTGTTGGTATAAAGAAAGGCTACTGATTTTTCTAGGTCAATTTTGTATCCGCTACTTTACTGAAGCTCTTAATCATTTCTAGGAGTTTTCTGGTGGAGTTTTTAGCATCCCTGAAGTAAACAATCATATCATCAGCAAATAGGGATAGCTTGACTTCCTCTTTTCCAAATAGAACTCCTTTAATTCTTTTTTTTTGCCTTATTGCCCTAGCAAGTGTTTCAAGCACCATATTGAAGAGGAGTGGTGACAGCAGGCAGCCTTGCCGAGTTCCTACCTTTAAAGGGAATGCTTCTGTCATTTCCCCATTTAGGATGATGTTGGCTGTGGGTTTCCTGTATATGGCTTTGATTACATTCAGGAATGATCCCTCCTGTCCAATTCCCTCTAGGACTTAAACATGAAGGGATGCTGGATTTTGTCAAAGGCTTTTTCCGCATCAATTGAGATGATCATGTGGTTTTTTTTGTCTTTTAGTCCATTTACCTGTTTGATGATAATTATTGATTTTCATATGTTGAACCATACCTGCATTTCTGGTATGAATCCAACTGATCATGATGGATGATCTTCTTGATGTGGGTCTGTATGCGATTTGCAAGTATACTGTTTAGAATTTTTGCATCTGTGTTCATTAATGAGATGGATCTATAGTTCTTCTTTTTGGTTGTATCTTTGTCTGGTTTTGGTATTAGAGCGATGCTGGCTTCATAGAAGGAATTTGGGAGAATTCCCTCTGTATCCTTCTAAACAACTTGAGTAATAATGGTTGTAAGTCTTTTTTGAAATGTTTTATAGAATTCTGCCGTGAAACCATCTGGGCCTGGGCTTATTTTTTTAGTTGGGAGGTTTCTTATTACATCTTCAACTTCTTCATATATTATGAGTCTGTTTAAGCTGTCATTTTCTTCTTGGTTGAGCTTTGGTGATTCCCAGGATTTCAGATATTCATCCATTTCTTCTAGGTTTTCAAACTTAGTAGAGTATAGGTTTTTGAAGTAATCCCGTATGATTGTCTGGATCTTTTCCTTGTCTGTTGTGATATTTCCCCTTTCATCACAGATTCTATTGATTTGGAGTTGTTCTTTCTTTCTTTTGGTTAGCAGGGCTAGAGGTCTGTCTATCTTGTTTATTCTTTCAAAGAACCAACTTTTGGATTCATTGATTTTATGTATGGTTTTCTTTGTTTCTCTTTCACTGATTTCTGCTCTGATTTTTGTTATTTCTTCCTGTCTACTGCATTTAGGGTTCATCTGTTGTTGTCTCTCAAGTGTTTTTAGCTGCAGTGTTAGATTGTTCACTTGTGCTCTTTCTTTCCTTTCTTTCCTTTCTTTCTTTCTTTCTCTTTCTTTCCTTTCTTTCTTTCTCTTTCTTTCTTTCTTTCTTTCTTTCTTTCTTTCTTTCTTTCTTTCTTTCTTTCTTTCTTTCTTTCTGAAATAGGCACCCAGGGCTATAAACTTCCCTCTTAGAACTGCTTTTAAAGTATCCCATAGGTTTTGTTGTGTTGTATCATCTTTGTCATTCAGTTCCAGGAATGCTTTTATTTCTTTATTTCTTCCTTGACCCATTCATTATTCAGAGAGTGTTGTTTAGTCTCCATGTGTTCTTGTAGGTAGTAGGGCTTATCCTGGTGTTGATATTGAGCTTTATTGAACTGTGGTCTGATAGAATGCATGAAATTATTTCAATCTTTTTGTAGTTGTTGAGCTTTTTTCTGTGTCCCAGTATGTGGTCTATTTTGGAGAATGTTCTGTGGGGTGCTGAGTAGAAAGTGTATTCTCTGGTGTTTGCATGGAATATTCGGTAGATGTCTCTGAGGTCCATTTGTTATATTATCAATTTTTATGTTATAAGCAGAGAGTAAACTATAGTGAAATTATAAATGTATAAAGAATGTTTTGAGCTCATGGTGGAGAAAAGTGAATAATTATTTTAATTTCTTTGAATCAAAACTAAAGTAAGTACACATGATTTCATATTGCCTAGACAAGAAGACAATTATAAAATAATGTCTGTCAGATAACAGTATAAATGTCTTTTAAAAATTAACTGATTAAATATTTTGATGTTTATTTTTCTTTATGTATATGCATGTGTGTCTGTGTTATGTATATTCAGATACTCCTGGAAAACCAGAAGAGGTTGTCATATCCCCTGGGGCTAGAGTTACAGGTGGTTGTGAGCTAGCTAACATGGGTGCTGGGAACCAAACTCCAGGCTTAATTCATGTGAATTTCATTCTCCATTTAAAGAGAATCTATAGAAACCTACTGCTGCTTGCCACACAGCTCAGCATTGGGAGGAAGAGGCAGAAGGAATGTGAGTCAGAGGTCAACCTGAACTACAAAGTAAATTCAAGGCAAATCTGGTTTAAAGAGAGAGACACTGTCTCAAGAAACAATTAAAAATCCTGCTGATCACACACTTAATGCTAACCACAAAATTAAGGCAAGGTTAAAGTGATATTTATTCTCACTCTTTCTTATTCATCATCATTGAAGTTCCAAAATTCTTCAAAAAGAGTAAAGAAAGAAAGAAGATGCATAAAGACTGACAAGGAAGAGAGAAGGCTATATTTGTAAACACTATCATAATCTACATAGAGCCTGTTCAAAATATTAAAAAAAAATACTGCCTACTTGTCTACTAGGTGTGGTAGCACAGGCTATAACCCCAGCACTGGGGAGGCTGAGGAAGGTAAACTGTGAGCCTGTACCAGCCTGGGCTACATAGTAAAATTTTATCTCAAAACTGAGAAAAAAAAAAAAAAAACCAACAAAACCCCAAGGAAAATAAATGAGATACAAGTTTCCTGCTTTGAAAGTGTCTAGCAAACTATTAGGAAAAACTACCAAGAAAAAGATCACAGAACAAAAAAATCATGTAGCAGTGAGCCACCGCACGTTGAAATTAAAAGAACAGAATCATTTGCAATTGCAATCAAAATTGTTAAGTACCTAGATATAAATCTAAGAATATGTACATCAGATAAATGTGAAGAAAACAGGAAGTATTGAGATAATAATTCAAAAGAAGCCTGGGGGAAGCTGAGGAGCTAGAGACCTCAGACTGTGAGCTGAAATAAACCTTTTCTTAAACTGATTTGTCAGGTATTTTGTTGTAGCAACGAGATAATTAAGGAACTTGCCCAGGAATCTGGATAGCTAGCAAAGCTGTCAACGTGTATAGCACAATCCACTGCTGCCTTTGCCTCCCTCCACCCCCTCTCCCTTTCTCTCTCTTATTACCATTTTCACAGTTACCGGGTCACCACATTATCACACATGTGATTTCTGCTGATCCTCCTTCCTCGCCCCCTCCCTGACTGGTCTCCTCCTCACCCATCCTGCCATTTTCTAGCTGGTCCTCACTTCACTCCCACACCCTTACCACCTGACTGGTCCCCACCTCACCCCACCCCATCCCTGCCCCTCTGGGTCTAGGCTGGCCCTCACCCCACCCCCATTCCTGCCCCTCTGGGTCTAGGCTGGCCCTCACCCCACCCCATCCCTGCCCCTCTGGGTCTAGGCTGGTCCTCACCCCACCCCATCCCTGCCCCTCTGGGTCTAGGCTGGTCCTCACCCCATCCCCATCCCTGCCCCTCTGGGTCTAGGCTGGTCCTCACCCCATCCCCTTCCCTGCCCCTCTGGGTCTAGGCTGGCCCTCACCCTACCCCCATCCCTGCCCCTCTGGGTCTAGGCTGGCCCTCATCCCACTCCCTAGCACTGCTCTTCTCTGACACGCCTCCTCCCTACCTCACTCCCCATCCCTGCCTCTCTTGCCAGCAGCCTCTATCCTGCTGTCAGGCCACAAGCATTCTGTTTCCTCCTTGTCCTCTTCCTTCCCAAGTTCCTATGGATTCTCCTTTTGCCTAAGGAACCCGCCTCTGTCCTCCATTCACATTCTTAACTTTAATCTCTGTCCTAAATCCCCTCAAGAACTGCACAGCCTCCCTGTTTACCTCTTCATCTCCACACATTTCTTCCTCTTCTAATATCCCTTCAGTATCTATTCACTTTTCCTAAACCAGGACACAACACTTTGTAGCGTACCATAAAGCCATCAACTGCCCATGACACAGGCATCTAGACATTTCAACTCCGGGGTATGATTCTCCTGGCCGCTGACTATCTGACTCCAAAACCCACTTCTTCCACTCCTATTCCTTGTCACTTGGATTAGAGGCTCTGGCCACTGGCATTTCTTAAGACCTGATGTGCCTAATGATGACCCATATCCTTTGATGCTTTGCATGGCTGGTTTTCTTCATTTTCTATGTAACCATTATACTTTCCCTCCAGAACACTGAGGATGTATCACCTTTTTCTAAAGTTATATGAGCACCCAAAGACAATTAGGTATGATGAAGTGACTGTGCAGGCAAAGAACTATGCTAAAATGCTGAATACTAAGAGCTGGGATATTGAACTATGTGAATTCCATATTTTATCCTTGACACAGGCTTTAATTTATCTAGCAGTATTTTATTGACATTTGCTTTAGGCTTTTGAGCTGCTGAAAATAGTATGAGCACTTCTCCAACTCCATTTTTTTCTAGAATTATACAATATTTAGTTTGACAGAACTCAGAATACACTGTCCCAAATATAACATCTTATTATATTGAATATCTTTTTCTCTTATTGATGTGTATGTGGGTCTGTGTGTGTATGTGAATGTATGTGCAGATACCTACTGAGGTCAGTAGAGACATCAGATCCCCTGGAGTTGGTTTTACAGGCTGTGGTAAGCAGCCTCAAATGGGTGCTGAGAACTGAACCCAGGCCCTCTGCAAGAGCACAAGTGCTTTTAACCACTGGGCCATCTCTCCAGTCCCAAGTTTCAAAATTTTAAGAGGTCATCAAGTAATCATAAGCCCATGATACTTTTTTTTTTTCTGGTACAATTTCCTTCATGGAGTTTTTTCAGCACAACATTCTAAAATATTTTATTTATTATTTTTATGTGTATGAGTGTATTGCCTGCATGTGTGTAAGTACACCCATGTCATGTAGTGCCCTTGGAGATCAGAAGAGGCCATCAGATTCCCTGGAACTGAAGTTACAGATGGTTGTTAGCTACCATGTGGGTGCTGGAAATGGAACTGGGTCCTCTGCAGGAGCAGCCAGTGCTCCTAATAACTGAGGCATCTCTCCAGTCCCATTAGCACCACATTTTATATACTGAATTTGTGCTACATCCACAGAATGGAGGCATGAATAAAAGTCGGAGTTTCTTTCTTCCAATGCATTCTGCAGCTGACTATGTCTGCGTTTATTTTGGGCGAGAGTTGCATCTGCATATTTGCCAGGACTTAATTTTCTAGGGTTTAACATATTTCTGGTGATTTCCCTTATCAATAGTAGTAAAATCCTGTAGCTAAACCTCAGTGCAACCCAAAAGGCAGACATTTGATTTCTCCTCTGTTGCTTCATTAATTTACCCACTAGAGTAGTTACTGGTCTTTTAAACTCGATTGCCCCATCTGTCAAATGGGGATGGGAATAATTGTAACACAGGAGATTCTTTAGGGCTGTTTTGAGGATTAAATGGGGTTTGTCTGTAAATATTTCATGCAGTCACTTGTACGTTGTGAGCAGTCAATGCCATTTGCTGCTGACAGTAATGAAATCCTAACTATAAATTAGACACAAAGGAAAATAGGATTATTATTATTGTCCATTGGTTTTAATGGGAAAAATAACCATCACATAAAGTGAATGGAGGTTTACATTAATAGTTGCTTGTTTTTAGTCCTCGGGAGAAAATAAGGTAATAATATTAATAGCAATAAACTTGATTATACAGGAAACTTTTATATACTCCTAGGAGTAAACTGGTTTTATAATTCCAGAAACCCCATCTGACACCTTAACCATTCATAAGCTAATGAGTTCCAAACTGTGATAGAAAAAGAACTGAAAGAGATATTATCTCTCCACAGCCATTTCCTAACTGTGAAGGTTAGCTTTAACTGTGAACTTGACACAGCCTAGGAAAACCTGGGAAGAGAGTCTCAATGAGGGGATTTCTGATATTGGGTTGGCCTGTGGTGGCATTGCCTTAATTAAGTTAATTGATGTGAGAAGAGCCAGCCCACTGCTGGCAGCACCACTCTCTAGGCACAGGGGGAAGTGGGGAGGTGTTGGGGTGGGGTGGGGGTGGGGTCCTGAACTATAGAAGAGAAGACCAATAAAGCCGAGCACAAGCAGACAAAGAACATTCATTCCTCTCTGCTCTTGACTGTAGACAGGATGTGACTGGCTGTTTGAAATTCCTGCCACCTTGACTTGTTTGTAATGATTGGCTATAATCTGGAATTGTGAACTGAAACAACCCCCTTTACCCTCTAGGTTGTTTTCTGTCAGGATATTTTATACAGAAACAGCAAGGGAACCCAAACATCAAATATTCATATTATATCATCTCTCTGTGTGTATCTATACAGATGTGTACATGCATATTCAAATCAACCTTGATAAACTAATCTGAAGTGTTCTTATATACAAATTAAATTCTCGCATGTAAAGCCCATCCTTTTCTTCATTTTTGATGAGGTCTTAGCTTAACTTAATCCACAATTTATTTATTTATTTATTTATTTATTTATTTATTTATTTATTTAGTCTTTTCGAGACAGGGTCTCCTTGTAGCCCCAGCTGTCCTGGAACTCGCTCTGTAGACCAGGCTGGCCTTGAACTCACAAAGATCCGCCTGCCTCTGCCTCCCAAGTGCTAGGATTAAAGGCGTGTGCCACCACGCCCGGCTTAATCCACAATTTATAACTAGGTTGTTTAATAATAGAGTAAGTGATCCATTCCTCCATTATGAGTCTGTCTCCTCTTTTTAATTTGCAACAATTAATACAGAGCATAAATGTTTTAAGCCTTGAGTCTTATGAGACACAACAATTTAATAAACCAATTTATTATCTTGCAAATCTCCTAGTGAAATAAAGAAAACATAACCTGCCAAATTTGATAATTCTGATTCATTAGTTGCAGCAGATAAAATTAGAATCCATTAAATGTGGAGTATGATTGTAAAACGTAAAGCATGTTTTTTTAAAAGAAAAACATATTCATTGCTAAGAAGGAGCAGGCCATGCTCTGTGTAACTGCCAGCCCTCTGTGCAGCAGGAATTGTCATCACTGGTGGCATCCAAGAGACACTGAGCATTCTCAGTGACCCAAGTGAAAGAGAATTAAAACAGAGACTTGTGAGCTGTAAGAACCTCACCTAATTTGAACCTAATTTGAATCCTAACTGAAACAAACCACACATAAAATGATACTTTGTAGGAAGTTCAGGAGCATTGGGATTATCCTAGCCGCAGGTGCTGATACTGTGTCGTAGTGTAATACTGTGGTAGGTTAACAACTGCCAGAGTTTTAGAGAGGAATACTGAATTATGGAGAAATGAAATAGCAAATGGGAGGACTGTTTAAGTATTCAGCCAGGCAATGAACATTCAAATGTATATTCAAAGAAATGTAAACAAACAGGGACTGGAGAGATGACTCAGAGATTAAGAGCATTGGCTGGACAGTACCTGAGTTTGGTTCTCAGCATATAGGTGACAGCTAACAGCCCTGGGTAACTCCAATTCCAGAGGATCCAATGCCCTCTTCCGACCTATGTGGGCAGTGCATGCACATGGTGCACTTACATATTTGAAGGCAGATACTCACACACATAGAACATTTTAAAAACATTAAAAATATATCAATTTTACAGTATGGATAGAGATTCTGCTGAATAGCCCTCTGTTCTTTTCAGGATTGTGGATACCCTCATAACAATTTTCACATACAAAAATAATTTAGAGGAGCCATACTTGGACACAGAAATCTAAGCTTTGGTACTTCGAACACTATTATCAAAACAGAAAGAATGAGATATAAATTCCTGACTAAAGTAGCTTACACTCAATCTTTCCCAGCAGAGCAAATGGAATTTTTTAAAATTTATTTCTGTATGTGTATGAATGTACTGGTCTGCATGCAAGTCTGTGCACCCATGTCATGCAATGCTGCGGAGGTCAGAAGAGGGTGTCGGATTCCCCTGGAACTGGAGTTCTCCTAGAATTGGAGTTTCAGATGGCTCTCGGCCACCATGTGGGTGCTGGGGATCAAACCCGGGTCCTCTGTAAGAGCGATTGGCACTCTTAACCGCTAGGCCATCTCTCCAACCCGCAAATGGAATGTTTTAAAATGTGTGATTTGGAAAGAATATGCTGGTTTATCCCATAGCTCTGAAAATGGAATTAACATATTATACCATTATAAATAAAGGGAAAAATATTTTTCTTTTGAGATAGGGTCTCCCTGTAGCGCTAGCTGGCCAGCAACTCCCTATGTAGACCAGGCTGCCCTCAATCTCACAGAAATCCACTTGCCTCTGCCTCCCAAATGGTGGTAGGTATTAAAGGTGTGCCCCCACCACACTGGGCTTAAAATAGAGAATTTTATTTTGTTTGTTTTTGTTTTGGGTCTTTTCGAGACAGGGTCTCCCTGCAGCCCCAGCTGTCCTGGAACTCACTCTGTAGACCAGGCTGGTCTTGAACTCACAAAGATCTGCCTGCCTCTGCCTAAAATAGAGAATTTTTGGTGAAAATTAGAGTCTGGTTTGGAGAACAAAAAGGTATCATGAAAAGAAAAAAGTTGATGATACAGTTGTTGCATACAAAGGACCATCAGACTGCTTGCTCCAGAAATAGGAGCAACTCAGGCATGTGAATGATGGGGAGTTAACAGCTGGCTAGACCCTACTGCTGAAGACATCTACATGCTGGTTGCAAGACACAGAGGAATAAAGGGTGAACTGACCAGGAAACTCTTCCTGATGGCTAACTTTCATAGTGCTGGAAGGTGCAACGCATGCTGCTGGGAATGAGCTGGAGGTAGGGGAGGAATCAATGACCTTGTCCTGTGCTTCACCCTGCAAGCAACTGACCTCTCAGGGAAGATGTGCCTACTGGTGCCATATTTGGTAAGACTGTATTGGTGTAACCAACTGTTTTCTTGATTGGGTCTGAAGCCTGCTCCATAGGAAGGATTTCATGGTATACAAACGTGGTCAAACCTATGGCTATGGAGATCATGGGCCCTTGTTCTTCTGAATGGTCATGCTGTCATTCTATCTTCTAAGTATTTATGTTTATATCCATAGATCGAGCTGTCCCAGCCTTGATCACAGAAGCTTCTTGCTGTGGTTCATATAGAAATGTCTTACTGTTTAAAGGGCCGAGTATACCACTGTGAGCTCTCAGCTTTGGATGGGACATTTGTGTCACCTTCCCTCCCAAGGTTTGGGAACATTGCAGAAAAAGGAGCAGAAAGAATCTGAGCCTGAGAATGGGAAGGGTGCTGTGGTCGCCGTCCTCTGGACATGACATGGCTGCACTCCGATCTCACAGTTTCACTGGGCACCTACCTCCACAAGATCAAGCAGTTAAAAAATCCAGCAGGGAGCAGGGCTGGCTCCAGAATCCCCAACTCTAGCTGAGAAGCCATCAGTGGTTGGCAGATCTGGGGAGGAGAGTCATTCTTCTTTAGGGCTGTGCTGATGGTAGTTTCCTCACGGCCCAGTGGATGCCGTGCACGCATTGGCGGCACTAACTGGATTCAGTGGGATCAAAAAATAAATAAACGGGGGACGGGAGAGATGGCTCAGCAATGAACAGTCCTTACAACTCATATTCCTTGGACTCATATTCGGTTCCTAGCTCACGACCATCTGTAACTCCAGTTCCAGGGGACCTGATGCCTTCTTCTGACCTCCATGGCTATTGCACACACGTGGTGCACTCACATACATGCAGGTAAATGGTCATACATATTAAACTAAAAATTATTTGGAAAATATTGCTTTAAAAGATGGGTAGCTAAAAGGTAACAAAGGTTAAATGAGGAAAATTTATTTTTCTTATAATTGCAAGTTTAATTGGTTAAAATAAATTATGATCCTAACTCTCCTGACCAACAAGAATAAGAAAAACAAACCAACCCAGTACACCAGAGTGAGTCTGGACCTGCATCACCACAATTATCCAGATAGACAATCCATTTCTTTGCTTATATTTTCAGTTTGTGCCACATTAAAATAGAATTGGCTCTGGGAAACCATCCAGCAATGAGAAAATCTGAGACCCAGAATAATCAGAGGATCAGCCCAAGATTTCATAACCAGCATCATTTTGAGAAGCAGATGATTTTAAAGATGCTCATAAAACAGTTATGAATTGAGTCCTTTCACCTTTTCCTAAGGGGCAGATTGGAGGCTACAACTTGCAGAATTAGACTTGCTGCCAAAATATGTTGCATTAACTCCACTACATCCAATATGCACAGTCATTTTGGAAACATGACATTTTGTGCCAGTCTTCATTATTAAGAATCCATATTGTAAGATATTTTAAAATACCACTTTTCCAAAAGTGGTTTTAGTCTTGTGAAGACTATATTATTTTGCCTTGTAAACAATGGGATAGTTATGAAAGAGACTACAGGAAAGCTTAGAGATTAAATAAAAAGTAAAATCTTGGGAAATATTTGTGTCCCTGCTTAAACAACTATACTCTATGGGGTTTAAATCTTTAAAATCCACACTCACTGAATTGACATTTATTGACATTATTGAATTGACAAAAAAATATTGTTTCTGTGGTTTCATTTTGGAGAAAAATCTCACTGTTATTAGAATATAGGCTGTATGTATATAAAATGTGTATAATTTAACTTTAGTGGAATGAGGTGGCAGTTTTCAAACCCAGTGTACTTACTGATTCAGGACAGGGGTGTAGGCCGTTTTATCTTCATCGATAATAGTGACCATTAGTGTAATCAGTTGTGGCCAAAAGTCCAGGTTCTTGACGGTTGGTCCCTGGTCTTCCCGGGCAGCATCCTGCTTCTTACTCTGCTCACACAGCACCCGACATGCAAAAGAGAAGATTGCATAAGACTTCAGCTACATGTGACTATCAAACATGAGGATCAGATAAACCAGTTCAGGAAGCAAATTGTGTGGATATGGCTGTTACATGGCTCAGTGTGTAGTGTATCTAACCATCATGTCTTCTGGAACCGTAAGATCATCCATCCTGTGTTAAACAGTTGAGTATCTGTATTTTTCAGTGTTTATCAATACATGTAACTATGTTTATCTGGGTCATCACCTGATTTCTGTTCTCATTTAAGTTAAAATATGGCCCCACAGTACATTCCGCTATTACCTGAGACCTGCACGTCCAGGCTATGATGTACCTGTGGGGAGATACTTCCCCAGGGAGCTTCCAAGAGCTATTAACTCCCTTTTATGTTCAAAATACAGCATAGAAAACTGAAATAAAAATGTCCAGAAAATTACAGCTTGACATAAATTGCTTAAAAAAGAGTGAACTAACTGTAAGCAAGTCTTCAGAACCTATATGTTTGGTCCCTCAAAACCAATTGAAATTCCTTGGAAGTCTCCCTCCTTCAAGTCCTGAGCTATATCAAAGTTTATCAGTGGATATTTAGTCAGAAAAATGTAGGCGTGTGAATATTTAGTTTGGCCATATTCTAAGTTATATTTTAAATCAAAAGTTATCTTTATTTTGTGAATAGGAGTCCACTGTTACAATAATGTAAATATCTATTCCCATCTCTCTCCACATATATGCAATATTTATCTGTCTAAACAACATGAGGAGTTAGAAAAGCTGTAAATAAAATGAGTTTAGGGGGCCACAAGGGCCATTTGGATGATGCACACATGGCCATCGTAGGCGACCTACATGTTGTAAGTACTGTGATTAGAGGAGGAAAGTGACTTTAATAGATGTACATTATTTACCATTCTGCGAAGAGTGACTCACAATGAGAAGACACAGAAGGAACTGGAAGCACATTGCTTTCCAAGTCCCCTAGGGTCACACACTGTACTTCTGTCATCCATTTTTATGACAACAGAGGATGATGGTGCTGCAGATTTTTGCAACAAATTCTATAATTTGCATCAGAATAAACAAACATGGATGCTGAATCATTAACTTTTTAAATCCATAGTATGATTTCTATATACACAGTGTGATTTACACATACATAGTTTGATTTATACAGATATATCAGCATAAATCAGGCTTTATCTTATTTAATAGACTACAGGCCTAAAAGTACAAAATATTTTGTGATTAAAATGAATCATAATTCTTGCCCAGTTTCTTCAGAATTCATGCTTTCTAATTAATACTTTATTTTAGAAATACATCTTAGAAATCTACTAATGATCTTATGATTAGAAAAATTAAGATAATGAAAGGCAATAGAAATTTAGGAAAGATGATAATGGGAAGTTCTTAGGTGTTAATATTTATCATAATAGAAATTACTGCAATTATTTATTAGTTATAAGAAATTACAATGTTATGATATATGACAGATCATCTGAAACTACAGCGTTTTTATAACAGTTGCTAACTGTGTTGATTCTTGTTGAAATAACCTTGAAAGAGAGTCAGTGAGGACCGATAATGTGAAGAAGTTTTGGAAGTGGAAAGTTGTGGGGTTTAAGATCAGCTGAAGAGAGAGCTTCCCTTAGTTACTTTTATAAAGGATATTGTACCACAGACAACTTTTTTTAAGATACAATTTTCATGATACCAGATATGAACATATAATTGTGAAATATCTTTAAGAAAAGGTGCAGAACAAATAAGAGAAGGGAGAGAAAGATGCAAAGGTGGCTTTTAAAAAAATTATTTATTCTTGTATGTATATGAATGTACTGTCTGCATGCAGGTTCTGTGCACCCATGTCGTGTCAGAAGAGGGAGTCGGATTACCCTGGAACTGGAGTTAAAGATGGTTCTCAGCTGCCATGTGGGTACTGGAGATTGAACCCGGGTCCTCTGCAAGAGCAGTCAGCGCTCTTAACTGCTAGGCCATCTCTCCAGCCCCAAAGATGGCTTTTTTTTTTTAGCTGCAAGTGCATTTGTGGCAAGATGCATATTTAAAGAACTGCTGCAAGGTAGGTTAAAACAGCCTCTGAGGAAGTGTTTATCTAACTCTGTCTCTACTGTCTGTTAGTGTCACATATGTGAACACATGCACATAGTCTGTGATCAAATAACTCAAGATAATATTGGTTTAACCATGGATTAGTTATTTCAAGACTTCTTGAAGCCCTTAGGGTTCAAGAATGTAAATGTACATTACCCTACCTAGTAGGGTAATGTACATTTACATTTTCTAAGATCATAGTTTTCTTTTTTATTTTTTTTTATTTTATTTTTTTTATTTATTTCTGTATGTGTATGAATGTACTGTCTGCATGCAGGTCTGTGCACCCGTGTCGTGCAATGCCGCGGAGGTCAGAAGAGGGTCTCGGATTCCCCTGGAGCTGGAGTTCTCCTGGAATTGGAGCTTCAGACGGCTCTCAGCCGCCATGTGGGTGCTGGGGATCGAACCCGGGTCCTCTGTAAGAGCGGTCGGCGCTCTTAACCGCTAGGCCATCTCTCCAGCCCGATCATAGTTTTCAAACTATAGTATATATCGACATTGTTGGGAAAGACTGTTAATACAGATTGCTAATCCTACTTTCAGAATTCCTGATTCAATAGCTCTCTGGTGAGCCCTATATGCATCTAGAATGATCTTTCACTTAATGCATGAGCATTAATTAATGCTAGCTCAGGTATCAACTTGAGAAAAACTTCTGTAAAAGTTAATACAGGAGCATTAGTTTCTCAGATATATTTGAATTGATCAATCCCTCTACTGTCTTTGTTTCTTCACCTTATCTTGGAAATCCTTCTAGAGGATAAATATTCTGAATGTGTGTTGAAAAATGAAATAAAGTGGAATGTTCAGGACTCACATTCTGAAGGATCCTGTGTCATGAGTTTTCATTAAACCCTAGCTTGATAGGGTGGGAGCTTGGTTATATGTGTGTTTTGTGTGACACAACAGTAGCAGAAGGAATGTCATGAGGGAGACAAGAACCACAGGGAAGAGTCAATTAATAAGTGAAAATGGAAGATTACATTGGCTCATTGGTGGGAAAGGAAAGAGAGAGGGAGGTATCAAGAGGTAACTGTTCTGGAGTTCCTGGACTGTTGATATATACAGAAAGATTCTAGGAATCTATGAAGCTGCTGAAATTTGGGAGGGAATAAAACTATTCCAGAGAGAGAGAAGGCATAGGCACAGACAAAACATCGGTATGTATGTGCCCCCCACAATTTGTAGCAAAGAGAGGCATACGTAGGAGAAAGAGGCTTCTGTTGAATTGTGAGTTAACAGGACCCAAATCAGGTGCAGGTGGACAGCTGCAGGTGTGACTGAAGACCCTGTTTCCTCTCTGGTTCAGGTGACAGGTAAGTCTGGGGGTAAGAAAGAAATCTCCACCCCGAGAGAAGAGCTATCAGGACACAGGACTGGAGGAAGCATGGAGATTGGAACTAGTTCTTGTTAAGAAGAGAGAGGGCCCTGATTTGGATCCATGACCGCTTTGGGGGGAGGTCTATGGAGGTGGTAGGCCCCAAGCTTACTGTGAGAGGACACTCACAAATTTTTCTGAACACTGGATCCAGAAGCCAAGGAAAAAAATGTTGGATTTGCTACTGGAGCTTACCAGGAATTCAGGAAAAGAGAAGGAGACATGAATGTTTGGCAAGAATAGTTAACTGCTGGAACAAATACATACATAGGTATGTGATATATGTTATATATTAATATACTGATCAATATAAATACATATAATTATTTACACATAAGTATATTTATATATAATAACATATACTCTATTTCTATATATGATCTATATTGCTCTCAAGGCAGTGAAGAATTGAAATAGGAAGGAAGTTGGAGAAAGAAATTAAATGGGGAAATCATGAGGAAGGAGACAGCATCCATCATGATGTCCGTGCTTAGGTTTTAGACCCCATATGAGAATGGGAGGTAAGAAAAGACTTCAGGTGAAGGAGCTGTAGGCTGGGAAGGCCACAGGAACCACTGAGTAAGAGGAAGCTATTGCTTTGTCTGCAAACACAATACTCAGAATTTGTATGATGTGTGCGTCCATGAGTGAGTCCTGCGATGGGCTGGTGACATGGCTGTGTCAGCTGCAATGGAAGATTTTGACAAGGTTTATTGATGTTAAGAATTTAAAAGACCAGGACAGTATGGATATAAAGGAAGTGAGATAGAAGTAATGTTGAGCATTTAAAAAGAAAGAAGCTTTAAAATGCAATAAAACATACCTAGATAAATGGAAAAAAAACATTGATCACATGGCTGTTTTGTAAAGTTTTACAATGATACTAAAGTGAGGTTTAATTCTGAAAACTTCTGAGATGAGGAAATCTTAGTCCTGGCACTTTGCAGGTTAAAAATAGGAACTCTGTAATTGGTTTAAGAGGTAGCACGGAAAGCTTCAGGTACTTGGGGATCTAAGATCCTTGTGAAGATCAATGTAGACAGTTTATCAGCTGGCAAGAGGAGAGCATTTATCCTGTCCACATTTAGACAGGATTGAAGAAGAGAATCTAAGAGTCCTCCCCTGTCTCCAAGGCAACCTGTGTCAGTCCTGTCTTCAGGGGAAAAAGCCTTTTTGATTTTCTCCTGTGGTTATGGCTGACTCTCCCTCACCATCAAATGATGTCCTTGCTCTCTCCAAAAGCTGCATAAGAGGTGCCTTCTCTTATCATCAAGTTAAAAATAAAATCCTGTAAGCCTTGAATATTCAACAAGCAAAGCATGACTAGACCTTCCTTAGGGGAGAACTCTGACCCCAGTCTGCAGTGATCATGAGATGGACAAAACATAGCCTCTGTAGCAAGGGAAGCAGAACAGTCAAGAGTTGGTCAGAGGCTGAAGTGCCTCAATTTTGGTCTTCTGTCCCAACTCAGGACCAATCAGAGAAAGCCAAATATGCTCCCCAAACCATTCACGGGAGATGTCTCCTTTCTATTAAGCTGATGATCACCCTGTTTTCTCTGCTGATGCTTTCCATCGATGAGCTTTCCCTATGGCACTGTGGGTAAGGCCTTCCCACATCTCTGCCTGCCTTTGAGTCTTTGCTAAGGCAAAATGATCTTTGCTGAGTTACTATAGAAAGATCTGAATGAAAAGAGATAGCCTAGCGGTTAAGAGCACCAACTGCTCTTGCAGAGAACCCAGATTCGATCCCCAGCACCCACATGGCGGCTAAGAACTGTCTGTAACTCCAATTCCAGGAGAACTCCAGTTCCAGGGGAATCCGACACCCTCTTTTGACCTCCGCAGCATTGCACGACACTACATTTGTTGGCGCACAAACCTACATGCAGACAGTACACTCATACACATACAAAAATAAAATTAAGAAAAAAGAAAAGCCATGTTTTCATTTGGGTGGCTTTCAACTATTTCCAAATATTGAATGTTTATCATTATTCACATCATAAAGATATATAAATTGAGGGAGACCATTTTTACCTTCCATCCTATTAAAATTTTTCTTATTTATTTTTTAAGAATTTTATGCATATAAATGTTTTGCCTGCATATATGCAAGTGTACCCATGCTGTGCAAATGCCCACAGAGGTCAGAAAAGGGCATGAGATCCCCTGGAACTGGTGTTATTGACGTTTATTAGCTGCTATGTGGGTGCTGGGAACCAAATTTGGGTCCTCTGAAGAAAACAGCCAGTGCTCTTAAACACTGAACCATCTCTTCAGCCCCCTACCTTCCATTCTTAATTGATAACAAAGCATATAGATCAGACGTAAAAGGCATTTCCTTCCTTTCTCCATGTTAGCTTTATTCTTTTTTTACTTTATTTTTTTTAGTATATGAGTGTATTGCCTGCATGTGTATAAGTGCACCCATGTCATGCAATGCCCGCAGAAGTCAGAAGAAGGCATTGGATCCCCTGGAACTGGAATTACAGACAGTTCTTAACTGCCATGTGAGTGCTGGGAATCCAACCCGGCTCCTCTGCAAGAGCAGTCAGTGCTCTTAACTGCTGAGCCATCTCTCCCATCCCTCCATTGTAAATTTAAGTCCAAGACTGAGTTACACTGTTTATAGACACAAATGAGAATTATGACTGTGTTTTGCTGAAGATGCTATCTTTCCTCCATCGAGTCTTCTTGGCCCCTTTGTCAAATATGAGGTGGCTGAAATTGCATGTGCTCATGTTTGGATCTTCAATTTTGTTTCATTGATCTATGGTTCTATTTTTGTGTCAGTACCAGGCTGATTTTTATGACATGGTGATGTCTAGAATGCAATATTAAGAACACTCATTTTGAAAATCTCAAAACACTAATGCCTCTTAATTACACTTAAGAAAATGACATCAATCTCTGCTTTTGGTGTGAAGACGTGTCAGGAGATCAAAACAGAAAGGTAAGAAAATAAACTGCAGAGGTCCACCTCTGAGAAGAAAGGCCCACTAAGAAACACCGATCATTTCTTTTGTTCGCTAACCATCTGGTAGTCTTGAAAATATCTACACAGTTTCTATTGTGATTTCTGCCTTACACTGATGAGGAAGCTATGCCCAAGATCTTTTAAAGAGGTCCATCCAAGGTCATATAAAGTCAGAAAAGCTGGAAAACTAGACCTTGGGATTCAGTGTTTTGAAGAGAATACATTCCCTTTCTTTATAAAGTTAAAAATTACTCAAGTTAGATAATAGAAAAATACAGTCAAATTTTGTTTGCCAACACACAAAGAAGCAAATGAAGGTATTTCTCAATAGGGCAACTGAGAATTTTGAGAGCTATTGTTAAAAAAGAAGCATTACTATTTTTCTAACAAGTGACATAAGATGTTTCCCTGAGGATGTCATAAAACAAGGTAAGTAGACATCCCTTAAAGGTGGGAATTTCCCTTCATTTCATTTCAGCAGTTGGTAACAGCAGCACATCTCTTACTTGAACCAGTTTCAACTTCTGCACCTTTGATCTACCTGCCTCAAAGCTTGTTGCTTCTAGTAATATTTGATGCAACTGTCAAGGTTGCTTTCTTCCTTCCCTGGATTTTACTGCACATGGAAAGTCACTTAAGATTTGCCGTTGAATGGGACACATGATCCCACAGCTAGGCTGAGCAGGGCAGGAGGTCTGAGCTCTCACAACTGGCTGGATCTTATCAGACATTGGACTAACTCTTAGGACTTCTGGTTATCCTGCAGGTAAGAGTCCATTTATCTTTACCATAGATAGAGTAGTGGTACCTCAGGCCTGAGGGCAAAGTCAAAGTTCTGATTTTTCTTATGGATTTTCTTTTGATTTCATTTCAAATGTGGATTTTAAAAATCCATGCCCCATGTGTCTTGGGAAGTTATGAATAGACACCCAGTACAGGCAATCTTATAGAAGCTTCTAGAAACTTCATTTCAAGCTGCTATTGACAGGTACATTTCTAAAGTGTGAAGCATGGAATATATACATCACAATCACCTGTGGCAGACCTGTTTGTTAACTCAGAGTAACTGAATGCTTCCAGAATCTGGACATCATATGCAATACTGTTATTACAAAGTTTTTATGCTTATACAAAGAATCCACTACTAGTGTCATCAAACCAAGTAAAAGCAGGCTTCATTTTAAAGAAAAAGTGTGATATAATTTCTGTGGCATGCTAGTGTCAGCCAGAAGTTTGTTGGATTTGCATTTTGCATGACAAAAGTCTTTGAAATTCTAAGTACACACAGTTTCCTCCTTTTAGGAGGTGGAGGAATATCTTGCTGGATACTGCTGTGGTGGGTGCAGCTGTTGACAGCTTATACCTTTATACCAGAGCTATACCTTGTAATGGAATGCTACTTTTAAAATTAATGTCAGAAACAGTCACTAGTACCTTCAAATAGTGTACTGCAGCTCCATGAGAATAATTTTAAAAATGAGCAACTAGCTATCTTAAATAAGATTAAATATTCAAAACTGAAACTGCCTTGGTCTTGTTAGAAGAAAGACAACTACAAACATTTGAACATTATACTTTCATTATAGCAAACTACACAAAAACTAGAGTCTTTTCAAATTTAAGGAGACAGAGGTAATTTTAACACCCACACTGCCAAAACTATGTATTTTGAAAAATACTTTATTATTTTATGTGTGTGAGTGTATTGTCTGCATGTATACAATTGTACCTGCGTTATGCAATGCCCACAGAGTCCAGAAGCGGACATTGGATCCCCCTGGAACCTCAGTTATGGACAGTTGTTAGCTGCCAAGTGGGTAATGGGAATCAAACCTGGATCCTCTGCAAGAGCAGCCAATGCTCTTAACCACTGAGCCATCTCTCCAGCCCTTCAGGCCCTCAGCTAGCTTTTTTTTTTTTTTTAGATATATTTTTTTAATTTTTTATTTATTTCTGTATGTGTATGAATGTACTGTCTGCATGCAAGTCTGTACACCCGTGTCGTGCAATGCCGCAGAGATCAGAAGAGGGTGTCGGATTCCCCTGGAACTGGAGTTCTCCTGGAACTGGAGTTTCAGACAGTTCTCGGCCACCATGTGGATGCTGGGGATCGAACCCAGGTCCTCTGTAAGAGCAGTCAGTGCTCTTAACCGCTAGGCCATCTCTCCAGCCCCTCAGCTAGCTTTCATATAAAGCCCAGGACCCTTTCCCTGCCTGGGACATGGTACTGCCAGCAGTAGGCTAGGACCACCCACATCGGTTGGTGATCAACATTCCCAGAGCTGGCCACAAACCAACCTGGTCTAAGAAATTCCTCAAGTGAGCATCCCTCTCTCAGATGTGTCAAGTTGACAATTAAGGACAGCCAGGACAGGTCCTGTTAAATGATTTTTAGCAGCTCTAACTGTGTCCTTGACTTGGAATAGACTCTACTTGGGTAAGATCTTAAAACTGTGAAGATTTCCAAAGACATACATTCTGCAACAGTGTGGCTTAATATGAAAAAGAAAAAAAAAACATGAGAACACAGGATTGAAAGTTCCAACTCTGATTTAGCTTAGCATTTTATAATATACATATATATATTTTATAATATATATATATTATAAAATGTATATACACACACGCATACACACACACAGACTGGACCTTAATCTCTTCAAACTTTGCATTCCTACTGCTAAATGCTAATATATAATTCTGTGTTTCAGAATATTTTGAAAAGTGTATTCATAGAATATTTTCAATAACATTTATTAGCATGTGCTAGATAGCTTTAGTTGTCAGCTTGACACCCCTGGGTAAAGGGAGCCGCAGTTGGGGAATTGCTTCCATTATATTGGTCCATGGCCATGTCTGTGGGGCATTTTCTTGATTGTTGAGTGATGTGAGAGGGCCCAGCCCACTGTGGGCAGTGCCACCCCTGGGGATGGTTATCCTGTACTTTATAAGAAAGCAGGCTGGGCTTGGCCTGAGGAACAAGCCAGTAAACTATTCCCCCATGGTCTGTGCTCTAGGTTCCTGCCCTGAGTTCCTGTCTTGGCTTTCCTTAATGGTGGACTGTGCTTGTAAGCCAAATAAACTCTTTCCTCTCCAAGTTGGTTTTTATCATAGTAGTTAAGGCAAACTAAGACATATCATAAAAATGATGTTTGCAAGGTTGACTTATGGTATATGTTCTACCTAACTGCCATGTTTTTGATTAGTATCCCAGAGGAGATGCATATGAGTTTCCTGAATATAAAATGCATTGTCTTAATGGATAAACAAATAGACTTCTCATTCTATTTAAGTAAACAGATTACAAAAGAAAAATAAACCCAGTATATCATAACCATCTGGCATTTATTTTCCATATGAGATATTAAATCTTTTAAAGAACTGGTAATACTTAGACCAAAGATAGCAAACTTGAATGAGATGATAGAATTGACTTCCAATATATGATGATCTACTATCACAGGAAGATATCAAAAGAGGAATTGGATTATCTTGTATAGTAAGAAACATAATAGTTGTGAGTAAACATTTTCAATTAGAGAATATTTCAGTACATCAAAAGAGAATTTTAGGAGAGTGACTTTTGTGGTTTTGGACAACTGATGGAGGGCCAGGTGGCTGGCGGGGCCTAGGTTCAGGTCCTCAGCCCGCTGGGATGCCCTTCCCCCTCGCAGCTGGAAGCAGACCTGAGCTTGGGTCTGGCTCACTCGGGTGGCTGAATCAGCCGTAGAAGGGCGGTGTGTCTGGACTCCAGGTCCAGACCTGTTAGGAACACTTGGAGCCATCCGACACGGCTCTAGCCAGGTAAAGGCTTAGGGCAGAGTGACTTTTGTGGTTTTGGACAACTGATTCCTGGTCGGTGGCGGAGGGCCAGGTGGCTGGCGGGGCCTAGGTTCAGGTCCTCAGCCCGCCGGCACGCCCTTCCCCCATCGCAGCCGGAAGCAGACCTGAGCTTGGGTCTGGCTCGCTCGGGTGGCTGAATCAGCCGTAGAAGGGCGGTGTGTCTGGACTCCAGGTCCGGACCTGTCAGGAACACTTGGAGCTGTCCGACACGGCTCTAGCCAGGTAAAGGCTTAGGGCAGAGTGACTTTTGTGGTTTTGGACAACTGATTTCTGGTCGGTGGCGGAGGGCCAGGTGGCTGGCGGGGCCTAGGTTCGGGTCCTCAGCCCACCGGGACGCCCTTCCCCCCTCGCAGCCGGAAGCAGACCTGAGCTTGCGTCTGGCTCGCTCGGGTGCCGGGGCGCGGGCTAAGCCAGGCATATGCATATCCCCCCCCCCCCCAACAATTGGATTTGAGGAAGAGAGAGTATCCAGTGGACTGGATTAGGAG